>CM038217.1:182615971-182691536 GCA_021442155.1 Cymbidium sinense | reverse complement strand
GTTTAAGTTTTTAATTTATTTATTTTATTTTCTTTTTAGATTTAGATTTAGCTTTAGGTTTTAGTTTTTGTTTATTTCATTTTATTTTTTCATTTTATTTTAGTTTTGGTTTATTTATTCATTTTAGTTTTAGGTTTTATTTAGTTTAGGTTTAGGTTTTTAGATTTTTAGGGTTTAAGGTTTAGGGTTTAAGTTTTAGGTTTATTTTTAGGTTTTATTTATTTAGTTTAGGTTTAGTTTTATATTTAGTTTATTTTATTTTATTTAGTTTAGGTTTCTTTTGCTTTAGGTTAAGGTTTAGATTTTATTTATTCTAGTTTAGTTTATTTTAGTTTAGGTTTTATTTTTTTTTATTTTTTTAGGTTTATTTTTTGGTTTAGGTTTATTTGATTTTTGTTTTACATTTAGTTTTTACAATATTTATGTTTTTTATTCCTAGGTTTATTTTATTTTTAATTTAGTTTAGATTTTTATTTTATTATAGTTTTTCGTTATTTTATTTTATTTTATTTTTTGCATAGGTTTAGGTTTTAGTTTAGTTTTTTTATATTATTTTTTTATTTTATTTAGGTTTAGGTTTTTTATTTATTTTATTTTTAGGTTTTCTTTTTTTAGGTTTAGGTTTTATGGTTTAGGCTTTGGGGTTTAGGGTATAGGGTTTAAGGTTTAGTTTAGGGTTTAGGGTTAGGGTTTAGGGTTTAAGGTTTAGGGTTTAGTGTTTAGGCTTTAGGGTTTAGGGTTTTTAGGTTGTAGGATATAGGGTTTAGGGTTTAGTGTTAGCTTAGGGTTTAGGATTAGTTTAGGTTTAGGGTTTAGGGTTTAGGGCTTAGGGTTTAGGGTTTTAGGGTTTAGGGTTTATGGTTTAGGGTTAGCTTAGGGTTTAGGGTCTATGGTTTTAAGGTTTAGTATTTAGGGTTTTGGGTTTTGGGTTAAGGTCAAGGTTTAGGGCTTAGGGTTTAAAGTTTAAGGTTTAGGGTTTAGAGTTTAGGGTTTAAGTTTAGTTTAGAGTTGTAGGTTTTGAGTTTAGGGTTTAGGGTTAGTTTTATTGTTTAGGGTTTAGGGTTTAGGATTTAGGGTTTAGGGTTTAAGGTTTAGAGTTTTTTTAAAAAAAAATTATGTAAACCGGGATGTTTAGGTTCTTTTTAGTTTATTTAGTTTATTTTTTATTTATTTTAGTTTATTTTATTTTAGGTTTATTAATTTTAGTTTATTTTTTAGGTTTAGATTTAGGTTTATGTTTATTATTTAGTTTAATTTAATTTTTATTTTATTTTTTAGGTTTAGGTTTTTATTTTATATTTTTAAGTTTTGGTTTTAGGTTTTTATTTTAGGTTTATTTTTAGGTTTTATTTTAGGTTTAGGTTTTGGTTTTATTTTTAGTTTTTATTTTATTTTATTTTAGGTTTATTTTATTTTTATCTTACATTTAGTTTTTATTTTATTTAGGCTTTTTATATTTAGGTTTATTTTATTTTTTTATTTAGTTTAAGTTTTTATTTATTTTATTTTAGTTTAGTTTTTATTTTTTATTTTATTTTATTTTTTGGTTTAGGTTTAGGTTTTGGTTTAGGTTTAAGTTTAGGTTTAGGTTTTAGTTTTTGTTTTTATTTTATTATTTTATTATTTTATTTTATTGAGGTTTAGGTTTTATTTATTTATTTAATTTTTAGATTTTATTTAGTTTAGCTTTAGGTTTTCAAGCTTTTAGGGTTTAGGGATGAGGGTTTAGGATTCAGGGTTTTATGCTTTAGGGTTTAGGGTTTAGCCAGAGTCAATTTTAGGGATTTAGCCAGCATCCAAAAGATGAATTTCCAAATAAGAATGGTCAAATGCACATATACGTCAATTTTAGGGATTTAAAAAAGGCATGTCCAAAAGTTACCAATCCCAGAGCTGATGGTGGGCATTGCCTCATCTCATGCAGTCTTCTCTTTCATGGATGGCTCTTCTAGATATAACTAAAAAAAGATTACCCATGAAGATGAAAGAAACATTACTTCTAGAACACCAATCGGAGTCTATTACTATAAGGTCATGCCTTTCGACCTTAAAATGCACATACTACTGGGATATCGAATCTTGATGAACTTATTCATCATTAAGTTGAGTGGATATCGATTATCTCAGGATTAAAAGTAGAGAGAAGGAAGAGCATCTCCTTGACTTGAGAATATTTTTTGAACAGTTAAGATAATTTAACCTCAAAATGAACCACCTGAAGTGTGAATTTGGAGTAGCTTCAAGGAAATTCCTTGGGTTTGTTGTCCGACAACAGGGAATTGAAATAGATCAGGAGAAGATCAAGACGATATTAGAAATGTAACCCCTAAAAATTTAACTCAACTCAGATCATTCCAAGGGTGGTTGGCATATCTAAGACGCTTTATATCCAACCTATTGGAAAGATGTCAGCCATTCTCAACACTTGTCAAAATGGATGCCAAGTTCAAGTGGAATTACAACTATGAACATGTCTACGAAGAAATCAAGCATTACCTGATGATGCTGTCGGTTCCAACAGACCCTATCTCGGGCAAGCCGCTCATACGTTACATTGTTGCGTTAGATGAGTCCTTTTGTTCTTTGTTGGCCAAATTCAATGATGAAGGTAAGGAAAATGCACTATACTACCTCAGCCATCATCTAATCCTTGCTAAGGGTAATTATCCACCCATTAAGAAGCATTGCCTAGCTTTAGTCTTTGCATCCCAAAACCTACACCACTACATGCTTCCTCATAAGGTGAACTTAATCTCTAGGATCAATCCACTACATTATCTCATGACATGGTCGATGCTATCCGGATGATTGGCATGATGGTTGACGCACCTGTCATAGTTTGACATTAACTTCGTACCCCTCCGTGCGTAAAAGGATAAGCGCTAGTGGATTCTTAGCTGCACACCCACTTCCTTTCGGCTCTCTGCTTAGTGATGACTCTCCAATGAATAAATCATGAGATGTACTTTGATGGTGCTTCTTCAACTCAATGAGGACAAGAACCATAATCTACTATTCCCAGAAAGGCAGTGGTAGGAATAGATCTCTTAACTCTTGACCACGATGTGATGAGATTTTCATATCATTTGTCCAATCATTGTACCAATAATGAGGCCTAATTTGAGGCTCTGATTGCTAGTCTAGAGTTAGTCATTACTCTAAGCATCCAGAATATCAACATCTTCGGGGATTCTCAGCTAGTTATCAACCAAATTGCTGGGTCCTATAAGATTATAAAGCCTAAGCACTATCACTACCATAAGTACACCATGGAGTTGTTCGCCAAAATCTCAGAGGTTACTATTTATAAGATTCCTCGAGGAGAGAACACTATAGCATATGCTTTAGCCAAGCTTTCCATGGAGTTGGCATGTCCGGAGGATGAGTCCATATCAATAAAGGTCCAAAATAAACAAGTCGTATCCCTTATTGATATTGAACTCATCGAAAAGAACTCTCTTGAAGGAAAGGTTGGCATTGCCCAGAAGGATGAGGAGTTAGATTGGAGGCAACCATTCATGGATTACCTAAATAAAGACAAACTACCTTAAGAGAAGTCCCATGCCCATCAAATAAAGTAGAGAATACTTTCCTATGCTCTTATTGATGATGTCTTGTACTACCGGTCCTTTCATCATATGTGGTTATGTTATTTAGATAAACATGAATCCCATAATATTGTGATCGAGGTACTCGATTACGGAGCCAACTAATCGTCAAGATGAAAGCCAAGATCAAGAGACTAGGATACTATTGTCAATCGATCGAAGATTGCATAGATTTAGCTAGGTGATTCCACCAATGTCAAGTACACTTTGTGACCATTCAAGCTAGGGGCGACATAGTGGGTCTGATTGATCCTCCATCTTTCAAGGGTCATCAGCTCATCTTAGCTGCTACTGACTACTTTTCCAAATGGGCGAAGGCAATTCAACTCAGATAGATCACAGCTCAGCATGTGCTCTTGTGTTTTAGGAACCATATCGTATATAGGTTCAATGTGCCTCGATGAAGTATATTTGATAATGGTACTACATTCAAGAGCACCGAGATCAATAACTTTGCTCGAAGACACAACATAGATTGGAGATATTCTACCATCAACTACCTGAGGGTAAACGGTTTAGTAGAAGCCAATAAAAAAACTCTCATCCAAATACTAAAGAGGACACTCGACAACAACAAGCGACAGGGCTATGAGCAGTTATTTGAAGCCTTGTGAGCCTACCACACCACATATAGAACTTTAACTCAGTCTACTCTTTTTTACTTAGTGCATGGGTATGAAGCCATTCTACCATTAGAAGTCCAACTCCCATCACTAAGGATAGCTATGGTAGCAAGATCACAACAAATTAGAACACTAAGTTATGGTTAGAATATTTTGAAGGTTTGGAGGAGAGAAGCCTACAGGCATGTCAAAATCTCAAGTTATACAAAGCTAAATTAATTCAAGCTCATAACAAGTTGGTTTGTCCTAGAGCTTTTCAAAAAGAGAGCATATTTTAGTTATAAGGAGACTGATTGTTGCCCATCGTAAGATAGGAGACAAGTTTGGACCCACTTGGGAAGGTCTTTTTGCCATAGAGATGGCCTACCAAGGAGGATCTTATCAGCTTACTAATCATAAGGGAATGCACGCAATGCTTCCAATCAATGGGCTCTACTTAAAGAAATATTATAAATCATGTTTGAAAATAATTGTCACCAATGAAAGTTCTATCTCGAATTCAATCTCTTCCATGTTAAAAGTATTCTTGTTTTTGAATTCACCATGATGTGTTTAGGGTACATGTAAGGAACTCGAGCAATGTCCTATCCTTCATCAACACAACACAAACATAAACTACACACAAATATATAAAACAAACCCATATCTTTTATCTCAGGCTACTCTAAGTTAAGATAATGCCCCTGACACTCACTGGATTTGCTCTAGGTCGAGGATGATGTCTACCCTCGTGTCACCTAGTGGTCTTCTTGCTTTGGAGGATGCAAGTCTGCTACACTTTCCTTCTTTACTTGCCCACTGCACACTGACGAGTGCTTGTTAGTTTGATTGGCCTTACTTGACTGATAACCTACCTCATGTTTGCTTCATTTAAGAAGATGTGAGTCTGCTATGCTTTCTTCTTGGATTAGCCTTCGTACACTGACTGGGTCATGTATATTTAAGGTTTTGGATAAGTCCCCTAGCAGCTCCTTCGCTTTTTACTACTTCAAGTCTGGGTCCAGCCCATCCATGAGGCTCTCCGCTTAGTAGTCGCTCTAGGTTAGATAGCATCTGTCTCACCAATGATAGACTATCTTGAAGATTAGTTCCACTTGGAAAGTTATAAGCCTACACACTTTCTTTCTAGATTGATCATTGCACCAGAAACTTAGGTTGGTTGGTTCTCACTATGTTGATGGATACACCACTCACGCTGATGGATACACAATAGGTTGGTTGGTTTTCACACCTTAGGATGAACCACTCATGGCAAATGTAAGTCTGCTATGCTTTCTCCTTGAGTTAACCACCATACCCCTATAGGCTTACTTTTCCAGGGCTCAAGATAACTCCCCTAGTAGCATCTGCCCTATGGGTACTATATTTGGATCACATCCTTTGCGATCCCATTTAGACACTATTCAAGTTAGTATCAAATTAGACAGCTTCCCTTTTCTAGTAACGACCCCTATGGTTGGAGAATGTATCCTATGGATGTGCAGATTCTCCCTTAGTTTAATAAATCTGAGATAGGTCAAGGTCGATATAGCCCCTTCTTAATGTGGTCCCTTGCACACCAACAGGGTCCACATAAACATATAAATAAAAATATAAATTCACTTGGTGAATTAGGAGGACACCCATAGTGGTACCTTTTCCCATGCAGATATCCTATTTTTAGGGTAGTGTCACAAAACTCCCTATAGGAATCGCTTGACTACTCCTGAGTTGATATAAGTCCCTAACAACATTCACTCAGTAGTCGCCCCTAAGTTGGGTTCGATTTGTTGTGCTACCAAAAGGTCACCCCAGCGGTTGTTCCCTACTTTAGAAGATGTAAGTCTGCCACACCTTCTTCTTAGCACAGCCGCTGCACACCAAAAAGCAACCCCTTAGTTTAGCTAGCTCTACCCCAGGGCCAGTAGACTATCCCTTTGGATTTATAAATCTAAGTTAGGATAAGTTCGATATGGCCCCTTCTCAGTGGGTCCATTGCACACCATTACGGTCCATAAATTAAATCTATCAAATTTGATCAAGCTCACATCCCCAGTGGATATGCCCTCAATTCAAAATCAAACTAAACCAAAAAAACCATATCAAAACACATGAAATTAAGATAAAATTAATCTTGATTACTTTTGAGTTGACATAAGTACCTAGCGACATTCCCTAAGTAGTCACCCTATGTCAAGTTCAATTTATTGTGCATCCAACAGGTCAGCCTAGCGGTTGTTCCTCACTTTGGAAGATGTAAGTCTGCTACGCCTTCTTCTTAGCACAGTTGTTGCACACTAAAAAGCAACCCCTTAGGTTAGGTAGCTTTACCCTGCAATCGGCAAACTATCCCTCAGTAGGTCAAGGCTGATATAACCCCTTCTAAGTGGGTCCATCACGCACGGACAGGGTCAATACATTAACTTAGATTAAATTAAACCCAATCTAATTTTCCCTAGTGGAATTAAATCACACCCTTCTCCCTAATGTAGCCCAAAATCATATATAAATAAATCAAACAAACAAATCAAATTCAAAACCAACCTCCTCAATGGAGACAAATTAAACAACTCCCCTAGTAGAGCCTAAATCAAAGAAATCCAACCAAACTCTTATCCCTAGAGAATACATGCCCAAACAAATCTATGAAATTAAACTCAAATCCCAATCCCAGCGGATAGCTTGAACCTACTTCCCTAGTGCAAGGTTCATATACTCAATCCCCAGCTGACTTGAGCCCATATCTCTAGCAGATATGCCTCCACATCAATTAAAATAAAACAAATTAAAGTTGGTTTGATCTTAATCCTTAGTGAATTATAAATTCTTATCCCCAACAGATCTTCTTATCCCTAGCAGATTTTCTTCTTTTATTCCCTCGACATAGACCCCTCACATGTCATGTCCAATGCATGTTTGATCCCCTAGCGGATCTCCTCCATATCCTTAACATGGAATTCTCATCAAATTTTATTTCTTATCTTATGCACACCTTTAATTCATCAACCAAAAGCTAATCAACATTTTATGATTTGTGATGGTGCAAGATCAAACTAACTATACAATATCATGCTAGACATATTATAGTGTGAATTAACACACTATATTATATTATAATATATGATGTTATATTATAATTTGTTATAATAAAATATATTGTCTAACATTACACCTCTTTAGAATCACTTAAAAGGAACAAATTACAAAATTTTCTCAAAATATGAATAATGTTCATTTTGGATGTAACATTACTATTTTTCTATTAGAAATGGTACAAAATAGCATAATTTTGGTGTTGCTTCATGGTGTGTGCCATGAATTTGGCCAAATCTTTCCATCTCAACCTTCAAATTAACATTTTTGTGAGTTTTGACCCAATGTATTATAACAAAAGTAAAACATACTAAAATGTACAATAACATTTAGTAACACACCACCAAATTCATATATATGTGAAGTTATATTGTTATGTACATTATATTTTAATATGATTTCATATAATATATTATCATACATTACACCTTAAAATAAATCACTTTAAGCAAAAAATTTATAAAATTTGGTTGAAAGTTGAACATTTATTTTGTATGCAAAAATTCCATTCTTTTGATTAAATGACACACCATAGCACACCCCCAATGATGTTCCCTAAAGCTTACCTTAAATTTAAGCAAATCCCATCATCTCAGTGTATAAATCAGTATTTTTATGAATTATACCAGTACAAACTCTACTACATCATACTATAACAAACAAAAATATGCTAAACAACAAGTAGTAATACACAGTAGCATGCTATAATGCATAATGCTACACTACGTTATGACATACTATATTATAATACAGTTTAACATATTATATTATATTGCATATCATATCACAAGGGATTGCTTAAGATAAAAAGTTATAAAATTAGTCTAAATAATAAAAAACTATATATTTTAGTCATATCACTTACATATTTTGAATTAAAACAATATATTATGATGCCATGCTCTACTTATTATGAATTTTGCCAAATTCCACCATTTTAAAGTCTAATCAACATTTTTATAAATAATGGTAGTGTAGGCTCGATTGCATGATTGTAAAATATTAAAAGAATTTAAAATGCATAGAACAATATATTATGATATATGAGGCTATACCATGCTATAACATATAATTTTTATTTTGAACATAAAATCTTACTTTTTAGACTACAAGTAGTGTAGCACACCTTTGGTACTACAACCTAATTCTCACTTCAAATTTAACAAATTTCATCATCTGATTTATTAAATAAGTATTTTTATGTTTTATATTAATAAAGACTATAAGGCATAATACCATAATATACTAAAATATTTGAAAACATCTTATAACATCCAAAAACACATCACTGCATGCTCAAATATATGATGCTACATTATACTATAATATATGGTATTATAATATGATTTAGGGTTAGGGTTTAGGGCATTCAAATCTTTAATAGTTAAGGGAAGACATTTTCATTAGCTACCATAACTATGTTAGGATTAGGTCATTCTTTAGATCTACTCCTAAAGGCATCTTTATTCAAAGTTTAGGGTATAGGGTTTAGGGTTAGGATTTAGGGTTAGTTTAGGGTTTAGGGTTAATTTTGGGTTTATGGTTTAGGGTTAGTTTAGAGTTTAGGGTTTAGGGTTAGTTTAGGGTTTAAGGTTTAGGGTTTAGGGTTGGGGGTTTAGGGTTTAGGGTTTAGGTTTATAGGTTTAAGGGTTTAAGCTTTATGGTTTTAGGGTTAAAGGTTTTAAGTTTAGGGTTTTAGGGGTTTAGGATTTAAGGTTTATGGTTTAGGGTTTACAATTTATGGTTTAAAGTTTAGGGTTTAAAGTTTAGGGTTTAATGTTTAGGGTTTAGGGTTTTTAGGGTTTAGGGTTTATGATTTAGGTTTTAGGTTTTGGATTTAAGTTTTTATTTAGAGTTTAGGGTTTAATGTTTTTTTTAATAGAGAACAAATTCAAATTCAATATTTCTTCTTTTCGATTTCATCAACCAAGTAGCACACCAAGTTTTCTAAGACATAAGCGATGACATAGATCAAAAATTAGCACCCATAGATCAAATAAAAAAACCCTAGATAAATAGAACTGTCTCTACTATAAAGACACAGTTCCATAAAAAATAGATCGAATCAACCGTTCTTTAGTTTCTCTAGTTCCTATCAGAACCACTCCCTCCTCTTGAGTAGTAGGATGTACCATCATATCCCTAATATCTCCCTCCCCCACCACCATGACTATAACCTCTATCACTCCTCCCACCTCCATAGCACCACTACTCTGACCACCACCTCTATATCCACCAGTATCTCTAGATCCCCCACCACCACTTGATAATTGCCGCCTCTACCTTCACCTCCACTACCAGATCTGGACTGAGCCTAGTTGATGGTGATGTTTCTACCATAAAGGATCTGCCCATTCTTAGGGTTTAGGGTTAGTTTTAGGGTTTCGGGTTTAGGGTTTAGCATTTAAGGTTTAGAGTTTTTTTTTTTAAATTAAGTAAACTAGTAGGTTTAAGTTTATTTAGTTTATTATGTTTACTTTTTATTTATTTGAATTTATTTTATTTTTTATTTTTATTTAGATTTATTTTTTCATTTTATTTAGTTTTGTTTATTTATTTTATGTTTATTTATTTTAGTTTAGGTTTTTTATTTTAGTTTATTATTTTATGTTTAGGTTTGTTTTTTAGTTGAGTTTTATTTTTATTTTATTTTTTTAGGATGAGGTTTTAGTTTCTATTTTTAAGTTTAGGTTTAGGTTTTTATTTTATTTTTTTAAGTTTAGGTTTTAGGTTTTTATTTTAGGTTTATTTTTTATTTTTGCGTTTTGTTTATTTTTAGTTTATTTTATTTTATTTAGTTTAGGTTTTATTTATGATAGTTTAGTTTATTTTAGTTTATGTTTAGGTTTACTTCATTTTGATTATTTTATTTTTATTTTAAGTTTATGTTTTTTTGGTGTAGGGTTTAGGTTTTATTTTTTATTTTTTTTATTTTTTATTTTTTGTTTTACTTTATAGGTTTAGGTTTTTATTTATATTTAATTTTATTCTATTTTAGGTTTATATTATATTTATTTTATGTTTAGTTTTTATCTTATTTAGGTTTTTTATTCTTAGTTTTATTTTATTTTCTTAGTTTAATATAGGTTTTTATTAATTTTATTTTAGTTTTCTTTTATTTTTAATTTTATTTTTGTTTTTTGGTTTAGGTTTAGGTTTTAGTTTAGATTTTTATTTTATTTTATTTATTTTATTTCATTTATGTTTAGGTTTTTTATTTATTTTATTATTAAGTTTTATTTAGTTAAGGTTTAGGTTTTCAGGTTTTTAAAGTTTAGGGTTATGGGTTTATAGTTTAGGTTTAGGCTTAAGGGTTTAGGATTTTAGAGTTTAGGGTTTTAGGGTTTAGGTTTTAGTGTTAGGGTTTAGGGTTAAGGGTTTACGATTTAGTGTTTAGGCTTTAGGGTTTAGGGTTTTGAGGGTTTAGAGTTTAGGGTTTAGGGTTAGCGTAGGGGTTAGGGTTAGTTTAGGTTTAGTGTTAGTTTAACTTTAGATTAGGGTTAGTTTAGGGTTTAGGGTTTAGGGTTTTAGGGTTTAGGATTTAGGGTTTAGGGTTTAGGGTTAGGGTTAGGGTTTAGGCTTTAGGATTTTGGGTATATGGTTTTGGGTTTAGGGTTAGTTTAGGGTTGTGGGTTTAAAGTTTCTTAGTGTTTAGGGTATAGGGTTTAGGGTTTAGGGTTTAGGGATGTAGGTTTAGGGTTTATTTTAGGGTTTAGGATTTAGGGTTTAGGGTTTGTTTTAGGGTTTGGGATTTAGGGTTTAGGGTTTATGATTTTTTTTATTTAGTAAACTGATAAGTTTAGGTTTATTTAGTTTAATTAGTTTATTTTTTAATTTATTTTAGTTTCTTTTAATTTTTAATTTTATTTATTTTTATTTTTTTACTTTAATTTTGTAGGTTTTTTATTTTAGTTTAAGTTTTTTTTAGTTTATTTTTAGGTTTAGATTAAGGTTTAAGCATCTTTTTTAGTTTAGTTTTATTATTATTTTTTTTTGTAGGTTTTGGTTTTATTTTATATTTTTAGGTTTAGGTTTTTATTTTAGGTTTTACTTTTTAGTTTAAATTTAGTTTATTTTTAGTTTATTTTATTTTGTTTAATTTAGGGTTTAGGTTTAGTTTATTTTAGTTTAGGTTTAGGTTTATTTTATTTTGTTTATTTTTGGTTTAGGTGTTTTTTTTTTTTTTACTTTTAGGTTTTATTTTTATGTTTATTTTTTAGATTTAAGTTTTTTTTAGTTTATATTTTATTTTTAATTTACATTTAGTTTATATCTTATTTAGGTTTTTCATTTTTAGATTTATTTTATTTTTTAGTTTAATTTAAGTTTTTTATTTATTTTATTTTAGTTTAGTTTTTATCTTATTTTTATGTTTAGGTTTAGGTTTAGGTTTTAGTTTTAATTTAGGTTTTCATTTTATTTTATTTTTTATTTTATTTAGGTTTATGTTTTATTTATTTTAAGGTTTTTTTTTTGTTTAGGCATAAGTTTTTAGGTTTTTAGATTTTTAGGTTTTTTGCATTTAGGGTTTAGGGTTTTGTCTTTAAGGTTTAGGGTTTATGGTTTAGTGTTTAGGGTTTTAGGGTTTAGGGTTTAGGGTTTAGGGTCTTAAGGTTTAGGGTTGAGGGTTTAAAGTTTAGGGTTGTTGGTTTAGGATTCAGGGTTTAGGTTTAGGGTTTAGGGTTTATGGTTTGGGTCTTTTTTTTCTTAAATTAAGTAAACCCATAGGTTTAGGTTTATTTTTTATTTATTATAGTTTATTTTGTTTTTTATTCTTATTTAGTTTAGTTTATTTATTTTTAGTTTACTTATTTTAGTTTAGAGTTTTTTTTAGTTTTTTTATGTTTAAGTTTATGTTTAGTTTTTTGTTTAATTTTACTTTTATTTTATTTCATAGGTTTATGTATTATTTTTTATTTTTATTTTTATGTTTAGGCTTTTATTTTATTTTTTAAGGTATAAGTTCAAGGTTTTTATTTTAGGTTAATTTTCAGGTTTTACGTTTTAGTTTAGGTTTAGGTTTATTTTTAGTTTATTTTAATTTATTTTGGGTTTAGGTTTTGGTTTAGTTTTAGTTTATTTTAGTTTTCGATTTAATTTATTTTAGTTTAGTTTATTTTAGTTTAGGTTTAGGTTTATTTTATTTTTATTTTAGGTTTAGGTTTTATTTTTTTGTAATTTAGGGTTTAGGTTTTATTTTTATTTATGTTTAGGTTTCATTTTTAGGTTTATTTTTTAGGTTTAGTTTTTTATTTAGTTTTTATTTTAGGTTTATTTTATTTTTATTTTTTTTAGGTTTTTTACTTTTTTAGTTTAGTTTAGGCTTTTATTTATTTTATTTTAGTTTAGTTTTTATTTTATATTTTATTTTCTTTTTAGGTTTAGGTTTAGATTTAGGTTTAAGTTTAGGTTTTAATTTAGGTTTTTATTTTATATTATTATCTTATTTTAGTTTGGTTTAGTATTTATTTACTTCAGTTTCAAGTTTTATTTAGTTTAGGTTTAGGTTTATAGCATTTTAGGGTTTAGGGTTTTGGTTTAGTTGAGGGTTCAAGGTTTAGGGTTTAGGTTGAGTAGAAGGTTCAAGGTTTAAGGTTTAGGGTTTAAGGTTTAAGTATAGGGTTTAGGGTTTAGGGTTTAGGTTTTAGGTTTTGGGGTTTAGGGTTTAGGGTTTAGGATTTTAGGGTTTAGGGTTTAAGGTGTAAGGTTTTTAGGGTTTAGGATTTAGGGTTTAGTGTTTAGGTTTTAGGTCTGGGGTTCAGGATTTAGTTTAGGGTTTAGAGTTTTTAGTTTTTTTTTAACAGTGAGCAAATTTTGATTCAACACTTCTTTTCGATTTCATCAACCAAGTAACACACCAAGTTTTTAAGACACAAACGATGACATTGATGTAAAAGGAGCTTGCATAGAGCAAATCAAAATTCCTAGATAAGTTCCTCGCCATTCTTTAGTTTCTCTAGTTCTCATCAGAACCACCTCGGCCTCTCGAGTAGCGGGATCCACCAGCATATCCTCTATCTTTCCCTCCACAACCACCACAGCCGTAACCTCTATCGCTCCCTTTGTCTCCATAACCACCACTGCTCTGACCACCTCCACCATATCCACCATCACCTCCATATCCTCCACCATCACCTCCATATCCTCCACCATCACTGCAATGACCACCACCACCGTCTGCGCCTCCACCACTAGATCTAGGCTGAGCCTGGTTGATGGTGATGTTTTTGTCGTCAAGGTTCTGCCAATTCTTAGGGTTTAGGATTATTAGTTTTTAAGGTTCAGGTTTATTTTTTAATTTATTTAGTTACATTTGGTTTAGGTATAGGGTTTGCAGTTTAGGGTTAGGGTTTAAGGTTTAGGGTTTAGAGTTTAGGGTTTATTGTTTGGGGTTTTAAGTTTTTTTTTTTTTTTGGGAAACCCCATATAGGGGGAATTTTATTGCCACAAAAAGAAGGTTATAAGGTCCTTAACAGGGGATAAAATCCACAACTACTACTCAAAGAGCTACAATCAGCCTAGAGAGTAAATCCCCTATCTAAGTACAACCAAAAGCAAAGTAAAAGAGTAAAGGAAAGCAAAAGATACAAATTGATTAACATAGATAAGCCAATGAATAGATCCGGGCCAAAGCTCTTCAGATGAGAGAATGCATGACACTAGGAGCAAACCGCAAGAGAACAAGAGAAATGCACCAAAATTATAGAAAGATAGAAATTAGAGCAGTTAAAGTATCTGAGACAAAATGAAAATTGAAAACAACATAAACTAAAAGATTATAAAGAAGTGTGAGAGAAGGCTCAAGCTCAGTCACCAAATTGGGCAGATGCAAATATGAGCATCCAAACTTAGGAAGGGTTACATCACAAGAGCTACTACCAAACCAAAAGGTGAAATCATCATAGCCATCATAGCCAACAAACCAGTGGGAAGATAGCAACCATTTGTTGAAAGTCTTTTGAGCCTTAGTACTTGCAAACCTAAACAAAGCCATAAACACAAAAGAAAAGGATACAAAAAGCGAATGGGAAAGGGGATCCCATGCAGAATAAATATCATCAATATAGTCACCATGGCATGAGAATTCCTACACATATGAAAGTGAACTATCTTTGCTAGATCCACCTTATTTTTAACCAGAGCCAATAGTTTAATTAGAAAATCCACCACGGAAAATAGCGAAGGCAGAGGAAAGAAGCAATATACAACCGGTTGAAAAAACTCTGAAATCCTACAAGGCAAATCAAATAGCATGTAATTAACTCCATCCTAAACATATGGGACATATATGAAACTTTGTCTTGGTATACAACCCAAGAATATAGCCCGGAAAAGGTACTCAATCGAATAAGCAATGAAGATGTTAACAACCCTTGTTAATAATCATTGCGAAGTTAATAACCAGTGTAAAGCAAGGCGATAACCCAAACCCAACAGAAATGCAAGTCTAAGGAAGATGGGAATGCAACAGATTAGATGGACCGAAGCCATAGGTAATAAGTTGCTCCCCACAAACAATTCCAAATAAGGACAATCGGAGAGACAACGAGTAGCTTGGTAGGCATAAAACTCGATAATCCAGTTCATAACAACCAAGGCGAAAATAGCAAGTGGCCATAAAACCACCCATTCGGAATCATAAGATAATATGCAGTGCGTAATATCATAATCACGGTGGTCTGCATAAGTCTAACTGAAACAAGATGAAAATAATAGCACCAGATTAAATAGACCACAAACATCAGGTGATTAGCTATAGCCCGGTTGGAAAGAACAAAAACAATCGGAAAAATAATTGCCAACAAACAGCCAACAACCTCAAAAGACTGTGGACATAAGACCGAAAATCCAGCCAGAATTAAAACAACAATACAATTATTGCACCCACCATAAGATAAGCCAATAAAAGAGAGGTACAACATAGATAAAAAGGGGTTCAAAGAGAGCCATCATTGAAATCCCTCAAAACAAATAAGATCGACTTAGTAAACCAACATCCTTAGTAAAAACAAACTGGAAAGAAATCATTAAGTAAGTCCAATCCTGCAAGGAGATAATAATAATAACAAGGATATTGTAGTTTTTCTCCTTATAGGTTGGGAAGGTGAGGTTAGCAAAGCAATCAAAAATAGCCTCAAAAGTAGCCTGCTGGACATGAGAGACAACCCATGTTTTGCTAGGCATAAAACCCGATAATCTAGTTCAGCCAGCAACCAAGATAGCAAATAACAGCAAGCTGGCCATAAAACCACCCATTCAGAATAGACAATTCATAAGTTAATATCCAAGTAGGTAATAGCATAATCACAGTGATCTAGACAAGTCTAACTGAATCAAGATGAAAAAAACAACAATAGTTTAGATAGACCACAAACATGTGGTGATCAGCTGCAGCCTAGTTGCAAACAACAAAAGCAATCAAAAAAAAATAAAGCCAACAAACAATCAACAACCTCGAGTAGCCTAGGACATAAGATCTAAAATCCAACACCAATAATTAAAATAGCAATACAATTATTACCATAAGATAAGACAAAAAGTTAGTGGTACAACATAGACACAAAAGGGGTTCAAAAGGGAGTCATCTGAAATCCTTTAAGACAAAGGAGAGCATGCTTACGCTAAACTACCATCCTCAATAAAAGCTGGAGAAATCATTAAGTAAGTCCAATGCAAAGAGACAATAATAATAACAAGGGTATGGCGGTTTCTCTCCTTAGGTTGGTAAGGTGAGGTTAGCAAAAGCGGTAAAATAGCCCCAAAAGCGTGCTTTGGACATAAGACCGAAAATCCAACACTAACAATTAAAACAACAAAACATTTGCACCCACCATAAGATAATACAGTAAAAAATAGTGGTACAACATAAAGTCAAAAGTGGTTCAAAGGAAAGCCATCTATGAAATCCTTCAAGACATAGAAAAGCAGATCAGCAGCTAAGCCCACAGCATCAGTAAAAATAGGCTGGAAGGAAGTCAAGAAGTAATTCTAATCCTGCAAGGAAGAAGTTATAGTAGCAAGGGTATTGTAGTTTCTCTCCTTACAGGTTGTGGAGGTGAGGTTAGGGAGCATAAGAGGGGCCACATCCATAATAAAAGGAGAAAAAAATAGATAAATTAGGGCCTATCATGAAGCTATACAAAAATATAGCAATTAAACATTGATCTGACAAAGTCATGAGCCCTTAAAGATTTCAAGAAAAGGGAAAAGAGAACACAACCTTAACCATATAATGGAAAATAGATATAGTATGACCCATTAACAAAATATTGATGGCAAGAAGTGTCCCCTGATCAGTAAAGCGAAGTAAAGCATAAGGTAATACATCTCCCTCCAGTAGACAGGAAACACCTTACCATTAACAGTGAAAACAACAGAAGCAGTAAAATCCCAAAAAAGGATAGGGTAATTAATCCAACAACAGATGCCACAGAGATCAATAATTAACCAGAAAGGGTTATCAGGAAGATACATCAGCAAAATCCATAGAAATAACAACACTAAATAGAAGTTGATCATGCAGTTAAACAAGTAATATAACAGGCCAAACTAATAGGATAAATTAATTTCTGAGGTAAGGGAATCCAGTATTGTCCAAATTAACCAAACCACGCAAATGTTTAGGAAGTGTAAGTTGATCAAAGAATTTCATTCCAGCTAATCTAGCACCTAGATTAGCAAGGTAATCAGCACATGCATTGCCTTCACGCTATACATGAGTGATTTTAAAATAGAGTTGAGAAAGGAGAGCTCTAGTCTGCTTGAGAAGGTAGTACAATTCTATATTTCCCATTTTGGTGGAAGTCAAAAGATCAATCAGCAATAGAGCATCCTCCTCAATCCAAATATTGAGCCAACCTTTTTGAAGATAAATCTCAATAGCTTTGTAAACTGTCATTAGCTCAGCGTAAAGAACAGAGCAAGTATTAAGGGGGTAAGCAAAAGCACATAGGACTTTACCATTAAGGTTTTTGAAAATGCCACCATAGCTAGAAGCATTTTGAGAGACAAAGCCATCAGTGTTAATTTTAATAGTACTAGCATGAGGTTTTACCCAATAAACAAACTTGTCATCTTTATTGGGTGGATCCAAAAAGTTAAAAAGTTTATTGGCCTATAGCCTTTGAATTGATTGTAGTTAATTAAATGGCATTAAATAAGTCACAGATTTTATTTTTAATTCTAGTAATTATCCTCATGTGGTTCATAGGAATCCAACAATGTTTTGCATCATTTCTATCCATCCATATGAACCAAATAAGAGTGATAGCAGTTTTGACTTTAATGTGGCCTTTAATTGTGTTTTCAAAATAAACTTCAAGAAGTTGGTATAGAGTTAAGGAGCCATTGAATTTGACAATATTAAAGATCATCATACCAAATCCAAAGTTTTGAAGCTAATATAATACATGATTCACATTCTCAATGTGAAAGCGTGTATTTTGAAGGTAAGTACAAACTTTTATCCCACATCAAGGAGTCAAGATAAAGTCTTTCAAAATATGCCAAGTTAGAATATAATAGGAAATAGAATCTGTTATTCCAAAGTTTAGAAAACACATTGGAAAAATCATGGGCTTCTTTAATACGAATCCAAACATTTTTAAGGTTGAAATCTCCATTTTGGGAAAGCTTAAAAGGATCGATCATGATTGCTAGGAATGATAAGAATAATTGTAAGCTTATCTAAAATAGAGAAAGAAATATAGTGTAAGCTTTTGTTCCACTTATTACCAGAAAGAGTTCACTTTAATAGCAATAGTGGAGTGGATAGAAAGTAATTCATCAATGGACCTAGTCCAGTTATCTTGCCAAAAGAAAGAGGTTCCGAGTTAATCCCCAAGAGATTAAAGATTTTTCTTCCCATTTGATGGAATAAAGTCTTTTCCATATAAGAGAGTATCCCACTTTATAGGGGCAAATGAGAGGGTGCTTAGGATTTGACAATCATGAAATTAGCACAAAGACTATTGTTGCTCCTAAAATTCCACCAAAGTTTATATGAAAAAGCAGTTATAGCATCCCTGATTGGCTTACAGCCAAGCCCACCTTCAACAAGAGTGCCACAGCTTTTATGTTAGGGGTTTGGGGTTTGGGGTTTGGGGTTTTGAGGTTTATACTTTTAAGGTTTGGAGTTTAGGGTTAGGGTTTTGGGTTTAGGGTTTTAGGGTTTAGAGTTTTAGGGATTAGGGTATGGGGTTTAAGGTTTAAGGTTTTAGGTTTAGGGTTTAGTGTTTAGGCTTTAGGGTATTGAGGGTTTAGGGTTAGCTTAGGGTTTAGGGTTAGTTTAAGGTTTAGGGTTTAGGCTTTAGGGTTCAGCATTTTTAGAGTTTAGGGTTTAGGGTTAGTTTAGGGATTAGGGTTTAGGGTTTTATGGTTTAAGGTTTAGGGTTTAGGGTTTAAGCTTTAGGTATAAAGTTTAGTGTTTAGGGTTGTAGGTTTAGGGTTTAGGATTTAGGGTCTAGGTTTTTTTTTTTTAAATTAAGTAAATTGGTAGGTTTAGGTTTATTTAGTTTATTTAATTAATTTTTTTATTTTGGTTTATTTTATTTTTATTTTAATTTAGGTTTATTTTTAATTTTTATTTATTTTAGTTATTTATTTTAGGTTTATTTATTTTAGTTTATGTTTTTATTTTAGTTTATTTTTTTGGTTTAGGTTTAGGTTTATGTTTATTTTTTTTTAGTTTAGTTTTATTTTATTTTATTTTTTAGGTTTAGGTTTATTTTTCATTTGTAGGTTTAGGTTTTATTTTAATTTATTTTTTTATGTTTAAGTTTTAGTTTTTTATTTTAGGTTTATTTTAGGTTTTAATTTTTAGTTTAGGTTTAAGTTTCTTTTAGTTTATTTTATTTTACTTAGTTTAGGGTTTAGGTTTAGTTTTGTTTAGGTTAATGTTTAGGTTCTATTTGTTTTAGTTTAGTTTATTTTAGTTTAGGTTTAGGTTTAGGTTTATTTTGTTTATTTTAGATTTAGGTTTATTTTTAGTTTAGGATTTAGGTTTTATTTTTTGTTAATTTTTAGGTTTATTTTTTTAGGTTTAGATTCTTAGTTAGTTTTTATTTTATTTTATTTTAGGTTTATTTTATTTTTATTTTATGTTTAATTTTTATTTTATTTAGGCATTTTATTTTTAAGTTTATTTTATTTTAGAGTTTAATTTAGGCTTTTATTTATTTTATTTTGGTTTAGTTTTTATTTTTTCGGTTAAGTTTAGGTTTAGGTTTTTATTTTATTTTATTTTTTATTTTATTTAGGTTTAAGTTTTTTTATTTATTTATTTTTAGGTTTTATTTAGTTTAGGTTTAGGTTTTTAGGTTTTTAGGGTTTAAGGTTTAGGGTTTTGGGTTGAGGTTTAGGCTTTAGGTGTTAGGGTTGTAGGTTTTAGGGTTTAGGGTTTAAGGTTCAAGATTTTAAAGATTAAGGTTAAGGGTTTAGGGTTTAGGGTTTTAGGGTTCAGGGTTTAGGGTTTAGGGTTTAGGATTTAGGGTTTAGGGTTTAGGGTTTAGGGTTTAGGGTTTAGTGTTTAGGGTTTTTTTAGGAAAATTTTATTGTCACAATGAAAAAGTACAAAGTCCTTAGAGGGGGTAAATCTCTAAGCTAATGCTCAAAAATATACAATAAATCCTAAAGAGATAAATCCCCTATCTATTACAATAATGAAGGAAAGAAAGCAAATGAGAAACTAAAAAATCAATAGAAGGAAATCCATGTGAGCAATAACAGACTTCATTTGGTCCGTCTGATGCCAACAAGATCCACCTGGAAGACTCTCCCAACCTATATAATAACTTTGTGACATACTTTTGAAAGGATAAGTACAGTTCAGCTACCATAAAAACTAAGAGCAAATAAAAGAGTACAAAAAGAAAGAGGCAGTTACAATCATCTCATTGAGCAACACTATATGTAAGCTCCAAAACTTTGGCAAAAGGGTTACAAAGCCATTGTAGCTAGCATACCTCATGTAGCCCATCATCCAAAGTCCAGTAATCCAACAAGCAAAATCCTCCAAATAGCAAACATAGTAACCACCAAATACTAGAACAACCAAGCCTAATAAGGCAATAACCAACCATCAGGGATAACGGCAATATAGTAAGAGCCCCACCAAAGCCAACACCAAAAATAAGTAAGAAAATCAAAAGGAGCAAGTATCATGATAGGGGTAACAACACAAACCAAAGAAAAACAAGAGCAAAAAGGAAAAACACAAGTGCTCATATCCTCCACCAACAAAGCAAAAGAGCCGAAAACACCCATCTTTCTCAAAGGGGTGGCGCAAAACTTAAACAAGAAAAGGGGTCAAGAATAAGAGAGAAAAATAAAGCAGGAGGAAATGTGAAATATAGGTCATAGAAAGAACACCAGCAAGTTCCCAGAACAATCACCAAAGGAGTAAGAAAAACTTGCCAAAATAGCCACCCCTCTAAACAACCTAGTTAGCCAATACAACCAACCAAACCAGCCAGCCAACATATCCTCCTAGCCAACCACCATAGCAGTAGATGACCCAAGTTAGTGTAAATACCAATAGCAATCATCATGCCAAAATCACCCAAGATAGCCAGGGAAAGGGTGGAAGAAAATAGCAGCCACCAAACTCAATGAAGGCTAAAGAAAATTTGATTCAGGTAAGTAGAACAGCTAGCCAAAGATAAAAATGGTATAAAGTCCAGTAAGATACACTACAAGCCAAGAAACATGAACAATAATAATAAATGCACCCAACCAAGCCACCAGCACCTGAGGCCAACTAACAGCCACAAAATAGCCTTCAACCAGCCAATCCAGAGCAATACCCTAACCCAAAGCCATTGTAGCCAAAAGTGGAAGGCCAATCCGAGAGGTGGTCAAAACCATAACCAAATGAAAAACAAAACAAAATTAACCACCACCAAGCCCCAGTCAACAAATAGAGAAAATAATAGCCAACTAACAACCTCCACCATGCCAAAATCAATCTAGAGATAAACCACCTATATCCCCCCAGATCAATCACCAATAGAAAATGAAAAAAATAGCAAAAAAAGCCAGCCAAGAAAACCACCCTGTCAAAAACCACAGTAGCATATCAAACTCAGGTATGCTAGCAAGCAGCCTCGAAAAGAGGCAAAATGCATACAGAAAGAAAAACCTACAACAGCCAAAGCCACAACCCAAAAAGAGGATATAAAAAATAGCCAAGGGAAAATTATGGTAGACACCCAGCCAGATAAATAGAACCCACCAAGCTGAAAAAACAAAAATAACCAAAGCTGCACTTACAATAACCACTAGGTAGCAAAAACTAGGCCAATCCAAAAGTAAGAGATCAAAAACATAACCCAACTCAGTCCAATGAGAGAAAATAAGTAGATAACCACAACCCAAAGAGGGTTTAACAAGGAGCAACCAAAAGATAAAGATCATAAAAAACCAACAACAAAAACCAAGCCAAGAATTTATAATTAGAGATAAGGCAATCTAGTATTATCCAGATTAACCAAACCTCTTGATAGTTTAGGCAAAGTTTAGTTGTCAAATAAAATGAACTCAGTTAAGTTGGCACTAAAATTAGCTTAGTAATCAGCACAAGAATTACCTTGATGAAGGATGTGGAAAATTTTAAAAAAAACTTGAGAAAGAAGATTTTTAGTATGATTAAGAAGATAAAATAATTTAGTATTCCCATTTCTGTTGGAATTAAGCATGTCAAGAAGCAAGAGAGCATCAACTTCACTCCAAATGTTGAGGAAACCTCAATTCAAACAAATTTCAATAGCTTTATTAACGCCATAAGCTCAGCAAAAAAAATAGAACATGCTTTGAGAGGATAGGCAATAACACAAATGATAGTACCTTTAGAATTCTTAAGGATACCACCACAATCATATTTATTGGAACCAACAGATCCATCAGTATTCACTTTAGTCAAATTGTCTTTAGGTTCGATCTAATTGATAATCCTAACAATTTTATAAGAGTCAAACTCAGGCAGAATGATACCTAATTTTTTTGCTACAAATTTATAACCTCTAAAATGAATATTACTAATAAGATTGTCATTAAAAAGAGCATGAATTTTTTTCTTTAGTTATAGCCACGATCCTTTTATGGTTCATTGGAATACCATGATATTTAGCTTTATTTCTATCCATCCAGATGAACTAGATAAGGGTAATATCAATTAAAACTTTGATATGACCTTTCACAATATATTTGAAACAGACTTCTAGAAGTTGATATAAAGAAAGAGAACCCTAAAAATAGTTGGTATTAAATAAATCATCATACCAAAACCATAATTTAGAAGCAATAACACCATTGATAAAAACATGATTTACATTTCCAATATAAAAGCAATAATAACACTTTTAAGTTAAGTAAAACCCTTTAGTCCAAGGCAAAGAGTCCATAGGAATAAAGTTATTCAAAATCTTCCAAGCTAAAACCTAATAGGACATGGGAATGATATTGTTCCAAAGTTTAATAAAAAAAATAGTAGAAGGGTTTTGATTATCTCTAATAAAATTCCAAACCACTTTAAGAACAATGTCACCATTATAAGAATGCTTAAAAGAATTTGGTTAGGTTTGCTAAAAGAAATGGGGATATTTCTAATGTTGTCAAAAGAGAAATAGGGATATAATTCTCAAGTTTGCTTTCATTCCAATTGTTATTAGGCCAAAAAAATTAACTTTGATAGCGCTAGAGTGGGGAAGATAATACGATGTCAATAGAGTCGTTGACAATCCAACTATCTTGCAAGAAGAATAAAGAACCAGACTGAATACCCAAAGATATTGATGATTCGGTAACCCATTTAATGGAGTAAGCCTTTTCCAAATTGGAGAGTCATCAACTTTATAAGCATAGTTAAGGGGTGTTTACCTTGGCAATATTTTTTCATAAAATTAGCCCAAAGGCTATCATTATTTCTAAAATTCCACCAAAGCTATAAGAGACGGCAGTGATTGCTTCATAAATAGGCTTACAACTAAGAACACATTCTACCAAAGGATCACAACATTTATGCCAAGATGTCCAATGCATTCTTTTGGTAGAATTATTGGAGCCCCAAAAAATTTGTTAAGCAAATGATCAATTCGATAAGTGTAGCATCGAATAATAGTTTGAATCAAAGAAAGAGGCATTGAGTTGAGTGTGCTTTTAAGAATAGTGAGCCTACCACCAAAGGAAAGTAAATGGAATTCCCAAATAGAAATTTTATTTGAAATTTTTTGAATTAACTCATCAAAGAGACGAGAACATTTCGTTCCTTTAAAGAGTGAAGCACCCTAGTACTTAAGAGGCAAGTGTTGATGTTTAAAATTAGTGATATGCAGGACTTGATTGATTTTATTATTGGGGATACTAAAGGAAGTGACAAATAACTTTTGTTATCATTGATAGAAAGGCCACTTTCTTTACCAAATTTATTTAAAAAAACTTGAGATGCTTGATGTGATGAATAGAAGCATTGCAAAAATAATGACATAATTTGCAAAACTTAAATGTAAAATAGAAAGACCACCAAGAGTTATGTAGTACATACTAGGATTGTTTAAGAAAAAATATTGATACTCCTATATTAGTACTCAACAACAATAATAAGTAAAGTAGGAGATAAAGGATCCCCTTGTCGTAAGCCATGGGAAGAGGGAAATAAACCCAAAGCTTCCCCATTAAGCAAAATTGAAAACCAAGCATTATTAACACAATTTTTAATAGAAAAATTTAAATTTAATAGAAAATCTAAATAAATTCAGAATATGGAAAAGGAAATCCCAAGAGATGTTATCAAAGGCTTTGGAAATATCTAATTTGAAAAGAATGTTGCAACCTCTAGTCTTGGCATCAAGATCATGAATTAATTCTTGGGCAAGTAAAATATTATTAGAAACAGATCTACCTCTAACAAAACTAATTTGGTTGAGAGAGATAATTTTATTATGTAAAGGACTAAGTCTGTTGGTAAGAATATTGGAAATCAGCTTATTGGAGAAGGTGCAAAGACTAATTGGTCTAAAATCACTCTAATACTCTGGATTATCTTTTTTAGGTTTGAGAATAATAGATGTACTAGAAAAATATCTAGGAAAAGGATTACCATTAAAAAAAATCAATCACAACCTCAATCAAATCATTTTTTGATTATAAACCAACATTTTGAAAAATTGAGTGAAACCTCCTGTGAACATAATCTATGTTCATGCTATTTAAAAATTTTTAAATTTCATCTTCATTAGGCACAATGGTAAGAAAATCATTATCATCATTAGTAATAATAGAAGGAATCAAGCGCGATTGAGAAATAGTTTCATAAGAGAAATTCTAATTAAGCATATTTCTAAAGTAATTAACAACTGATTTCTTAATATCATTATTCTCCATAATCCAATCTCCATTACCATTTTTAATTTTTTGAGTATTATTTAAAGCTATCTTTTTATTAACCAAAGCATGGAAATACTTAGTATTCCTATCACCATCCATAATATGTTTACTAGCGCTTTTTGTGCCAATAAGTCTCTTCCATATTTTGGAAGTTAACAAGTTTATCTTTCACCTCAGTCAAGTCTATAATCTTAGAAGGATCAAACATAATAGAGACTTCAAGATCAGAAACCAATTTTCCCATATCTTTAATATTAGCTAAAAGGTTTTAAAATAATGCTTGTTCTACCAGCCCAAATTTTGTTTAAGTCTTTTAAGTTTAAACCAAAGTCTATTCATCCCCATAATTGAATTATCAGGATGTAAAGGAGCATTCCAATTATTATCCACAACATTAAAAAAATTAATATGTTGAATCCACATGTTTTAAAATCTAAAAGGATAGAGGTTTTTTAGTCTATTAGAAATATCTTTAGTAGAAACTAGAAGAGAAGCATGATTTGCCAATGTTCTGCTTAAATGGTCAACAAAAGTAATAGGCCATTAAGTACTCCAATGACTATTAAAAAGAATTTTGTCCAACCTTTGCCAAAGTCTAGAGTTTTGCCAAGTATAATTAGATCCCTTAAAGCCAATATCAATTAAATTATAATCAAGGATCATATTGTAGAACTCTTCCATGGAATAAATATTAGGAGAGCAACCAACACTTCGTTTAGAATCGAATAAAATGGTGTTGAAATCACCACCAACAAACCAAGGTTTGTTGATAGAGGTAACAAAATTCCTTAAATAATTAAAAAGAAAAATTCTACCAGATCTATAACAACATGCATAAACAAAAGAGCCCAAAACACAATAATCACCATAAGAGATTTGAGCATTAACAACTTGATGAAAGTCATCAAGAATATAAACATCAACAAAATTATTCCAAAAACACCAAATATTATTACTAACATTAGAAAGATTTATTGAAATCAATCATTCTAGGAACATGGTTAATTTTATTAGCATGAATAAGAGGCTTCAGAATAATAAGAAGAGAAATATCATGAATGCGATAAAGATTTCTAATATGATTACTGAATAGAGAGGGTAGATCCCTAACATTTTGAATAAGAAAATCAAACTTAAGGAAAATAAAAGTTAAGCAAAGGTTATTAAGAGAGGTGAGAGGCTACAATAGATATAGTTTTTTTGGACAATTTAGGATGGAAATTTTTAACATTTTTTTTCTTTTTAGCATGATAAGTTTGGAAGCCATTTTCTTTTCCCCTAGAGTCTTCATTCGAGTAAGATTTAGTAACATTGTCATAGATTTAGGAGAAATCTCCAAGTGTTTGGAGTGAAGTTCACCTTCTTTCAAATCCATATTTAGTTGAAAAGTAAGATTAACATGAATATCAAGATTAGAAATGAGAGAGGGTGATGATTTAGAACAATTTAAACCACTAGTAGTAAAATCCAAATCAGAAATGTTTTCAGCATGCACGGCATCATTTAAATTCTTATTAAAAGCTTAATTTTCATTGACCAAAGTTGGCATATATCTAGGAATAGAATTAAAAGAAATAGAATCATCTTCTAATAACTTATATATTTTATTATTTTCCACATTAGAAATATTCAAATTCAAAGGAGGAATAAAGGTAAATCATCTTTCCCATTTTGAATTTTGGTAATCCCTACCAACATTAGAATCTAAAACATGTTCAACATGATTAACCTTAATATCCAAGGAATCAACGTCAATAGATTCATACCATCCTTAGGATGAGGCTGATTTTGAACATAAGTAGGAATTGGCTTATGGGTAGAGATAACATTTTCCTTAGAGGAATTCTTTTCTTTAAGTGGGGATGGAGAATAAAACATTCGAATTATCATGACCATGTATTTTATAGTGGGAAGAAAAATTAGAAGGTTCTCCAATTCAACATTTTCTAAATTCCCATATTTTTTAGAGCCAATCCAAACTTACTTAGGTATTTTTAGTTGTCTAATTCCATGAGGATCCGAGCCACAAAAGGGTGAGATCATTCACGGTCACTTAAAGTTACAAAGGGCGGCAAAATAAAGCCATAGCAAAAAAAGCAGATGGAAAACAAAATGAGTGTGCATATTAGGAAGAGATAACCATATAGAGATAATAACAAATTCCTTCTTAATGTCAAAAAGGGGTGACCACTTCAGCAAACACATTTGATAATTAAATATTAACTAAGAATGATGCAAAAACACATGAATAATCCAAATCTTTAGAAAGTTCAATCAGGATATGCTGAGAGCCAATAAGACCAACTGAAAAGGCACTCGTAAGCTTGAGATTTTGGAAAGAAGAGCGGATCTTATCCAAATTCAAATGACATAAATCAAATTTAACGATAAGAGAAAATTCAAAGGGATTTTTGAACTTTTAAACATCCACATCAGAGCACATTATGGCTGGTAAACCTCTAAAAGACATCAAAATGAGATTAACCAAATCAATAAAGGGAGAAATCTTATCAAAGAGCACTTCCTTAAAAGATTTAGTAGAAGATGCAACATTAAGGCCACCAATCCCCAACATGTCAGATGCCCTTGTCGAAACTTCCATATTTTGAGGTGGAACCCAAGGAATAGAACTCATTACAGCCATGGTCAATGATAAAACATCATGGAAATGGCTACATGTCATCCAAGCCTTTGAAATCAGTCAAAATCGAAGCCAAAGACATAGAAATTCCTAGTCAGGTAGAAAAGGGATTTGAAAATCACCATAGAACGAAAGCACTTGGGGAGGAGGGTTTGAGTTTAGGGTTTAGCATTAGGTTTAGAGTTTAGAGTTTAAGATTTTTTAATTTATTTTTATTTTTTTCATTTTTTAAAATTAAGTAAATAAAGATTTAGGTTTATTTAATTAATTTAATTTAATTTATATTTACTTTAGTTTATTTTATTTTTCATTTTTATTTAGGTTTATTTTTAATTTTTATTTAGTTTAGTTTATTTCTTTTAGGTTTATTTATTTTAGTTTATATTTTTAGGTTTAGGTTTAGGTTTAGATTTTTATTTTATTTTTTTAGGTTTAAGTTTTAGGTTTTTATTTTTGGTTTCTTTTTAGGTATTCTTTCTTAGTTTTTGGTTTTAGTTTATTTTAGTTTAGTTTATTTTATTTAGTTTAGTTTAAGTTTAGGTTTAGGTTTTATCAATTTTAGTTTAGTTTATATTAATTTAGGTTTAGGTTTATTTTATTTTTATTTTAGTTTTAGGTTTTTTTTTAAGTTTAGGGTTTAGGTTTTATTTTTATTTTAGGATTTAGTTTTATTTAGTTTTATTTTATTTTATTTTATGTTTATTTTTTATTTTATTTTAGGTTTAGTTTTTATTTTATTTAGGTTTTATTTAATTATTTTTAGTTTAGTTTATATTTTTATTTATTTTATTTTGGTTTAGTTTTTGTTTTTTTATTTTATTTTTTTAGGTTTAGGTTTTGGTTTAGGTTTTAGTTTATGTTTTTATTTTATGTATTTTTTTCATTTTATTTTTGTTTAGGTTTTTTTATTAATTTTATTTTTTAGTTTTATTTAATTTAGGATAAGAGTTTTAGCTTTTTTTTAGTGTTTAGGGTTTAGGGTTTAGGTTTACATTTTATTTTAGGTTTAATTATTTATTTAAGGTTAAGGTTTATTTTAGTATATTTTATTTTATTTAGTTTAGGGTTAAGGTTTAATTTATTTTAGGTTTAGGTTCATGTTTTATTTTTTAGTTTAGGTTTATGTTTATTTTATTTTGTTTATTTTACTTTTATTTTAGCTTTAGTTATTATTTTTTAGTTTAGAGTTTGGTTTTTTTTATTGTTTATTTATTTTAGGTTTATTTTTTTAGGTTAAGGTTTATATTTTGTTTTATTTTATTTAATTTTAGTTTATTTTATTTTTTATTTTAAGTTTAGTTTTTTATTTTTTAGCTTTTATTCATAAGTTTATTTTATTTTTAATTTAGTTTAGGTTGTATTTATTTTATTTTAGTTTATTTTTATTTTTATTTATTTTATTTTGGTTTAGGTTTAGGATTAAGTTTAGGTTTTTATTTTATTTTATTTTTTATATTATTTGGGTTTAGGTTTCATTTATTTATTTTATTTTTAGGTTTTATTTACTTTAGGTTTTTAAATTTTTAAAGTTTAGGGTTTAATATTTTATGATTTAGGGTTTTAGGGTATAGTGTTTAGGGTTTAGGGTTTAGGGTTTAGGGGTTAGTTTTTAGGCTTTAGGGTTTAGGATTTTTAGTGTTTAGGGTTTAAGGTTTAGGGTTTAGGGTTAGCTTAGGGTTTAAGGTTAGTTTATGGTTAAGGATTTAAGGTTTAGGGTTTAGGGTTTAGAGTTTTTAGTGTTTATGGTTTAAGGTTTAGGGTTTAGGGTTAGCTTAGGGGTAAGGGTTTAGGGTTTAGGGTTTAGGGTCTAGAGTTTTGGGTTTAGGGTTTATGGTTT
The DNA here is from genome assembly GCA_021442155.1 of Cymbidium sinense. Classification (NCBI taxonomy): domain Eukaryota; kingdom Viridiplantae; phylum Streptophyta; class Magnoliopsida; order Asparagales; family Orchidaceae; genus Cymbidium; species Cymbidium sinense. The sequence continues at coordinate 182,662,376 of CM038217.1, read as the reverse complement.
ATGGTTTAGGGTTTGTTTAAGGTTTTGGGTTTTGGTTTTAGGGTTTAGGGTTTAGGGTTTAGGGTTAGGCTTAGGGTTTAGGGTTTATGGTTTAAGGTTTGTGATTTAAGGTTTAAGGTTAGTTTAAGGTTTAGGGTTTAAGGATTAGGTTTTATGGTTTATGGTTTAAGGTTATAGGTTTAGGGTGGTAAGTTTAGGATTCAAGGTTTAGGATTACTTTTAATGGTTAGTTTTAGGGTTTATGGTTTAGGGTTAAGGTTTAGGATTTTTTTTTTAGTACCCCAGAGGTTTAGGTTTTAGACTTAATTTAGCTTATTTTTTTATTTTACTTTATTTTATTTTTATTTTATTTTGGTTTAATTTTATTTTATTTAGTTTATTTTATTTATTTTAGTATATTTTAGGTTTAGGTTTTATGCTTATTTAATTTTTTATTTTATTTTTTTTATTTTTTATTTTTTATTTTATTTTTTTTTATTTTTATTTTATTTTTATATTTTTATTATTTTTTTTTTATTTTTTTTTTTTATTTTATTTTTTATTTTTTTTTATTTTAGTTTAGTTTTATTTTTTATTTTATATTTATTTTAGGTTTTTTTTTATTTATTTTTTATTTTTTTTTTTTTATTTTTTTTAGTTTTTTTATTTTTTTTTTATTTTATTTTTTTTTTTATTTTAGGTTTTATTTTATTTTTTTTATTTTTATTTTTTTTTTTTTTTATTTATTTTTTTTTTATTTTTATTTTATTTTATTTATTTTTTATTTTTATTTTTTTTAGGTTTTTTATTTTTGGTTTAGGTTTATTTTTATTATTTTAGGTTTTATTTTTAATTTTTTATTTGGTTTAGTTTTTTTATTATTTTTTAGTTAGTTTAGGTTTATTTTTAGTTTATTTTATTTTTTTAGTTTAGGGTTTAGGTTTAGTTATTTTATTTAGGTTAGGTTTTTTATTTATTTTAGTTTAGTTTATTTTGGTTTAGGTTTATTTTTTTTTTTAGTTTATTTTATTTTCTTTTATTTTATTTTAGTTTTATTTTTTTTAGGTTTATATTTTAGGTTTATTTTATTTATTTTTATTTTATTTTATTTTATTTATTTTATTTTTATTTTTATTTAGTTTATTTATTTTTTAGTTTTTTATTTTTTTTATTTTTATTTTATTTATTTTAGGTTTAGTATTTTATTTTTATTTATTTTTATTTTAGGTTTTATTTTTTATTTTTTTATTTTTAGTTTAGTTAGTTTATTTTTTATTTTTTTAGTTTAGGTTTAGGTTTAGTTTATTTTAGGTTTAGTTTAGGTTTATTTATTTTTTAGTTTAGGTTAGGTTTATTTTATTTTTATTTTGGGTTTAGTTTTTTTTTTGGTTTAGGGTTTGGGTTTTATTATTTATTATTTTTTTTATTTTTTTTAGGTTTATTTTTATTTATTTTATTTTATTTTATTTTAGGTTTATTTATTTTATTTTAGGTTTATTTTATTTTATTTAGGTTTTATTTTAGGTTTATTTTATTTTTTAGTTTAGTTTAGGTTTTATTTATTTTAGGTTTAATTATTTTATTTATTTTTATTTTAGTTACATTTAGGTTTTTTTAGGTTTTATTTTATTTTATTTTATTTTTTAGTTTTTTTTTATTTATTTATTTTAGTTTTTATTTTTAGTTTATTTTTATTTTAGTTTAGGTTTATTTAATTTATTTAGATTTATTTATTTTATTAGGTTTTAGGGTTTATTTTATTTTAGGGTTTAGTTAGGGTTTAGTTTATTTATTTTTTATTTATTTATTTTATATTTTTATTTATTTTATTTATTTTATTTTATTTATTTTTATTTATTTTAATTTTTTTTTTATTTTATTATTTTATTTATTTATTTTATTTATTTATTTATTTATTTATTTTATTATTTTATTTATTTTGTTTTATTTATTTAATTTATTTTAGTTTAGGTTTATTTTTTTTTTTATTTATTAGGTTTTTTAATTTATTTTATTTTATTTATTTTAGTTTATTTTATTTTTATTTTTTTTTATTTTATTTAGGTTTATTTTTTTATTTTAGGTTTATTAATTTTAGTTTATTTTATTTTAGTTTTTTTTTTTTATTTTAGTTTATTATTTTTTAGTTTATTTTATTTTATTTTATTTTAGGTTTAGATTTATTTTTTATTTTTAGTTTAGGTTTAGGTTTTTTATTATATTTTTTTTTGGTTTATTTTTTATTTTATTTTTAGTTTAGGTTATTTTATTTTAATTTATTTTATTTTATTTATTTAGGTTATGTTTACTTTATTTTAGTTTAGCTAGGTTTTATTTATTTTAGTTAGTTTTTTTTTAGTTTAGTTTAGGTTTATTTTATTTTATTTATTTAGTTTAGGTTTTTTTTAGTTTAAGGTTTATTTTATTTTTTATTTATTTTTAGGTTTATTTTATTTTTATTTTAGGGTTAGGTTTTATTTAGTTTTTTATTTTATTTTTATTTAGGTTTATTTATTTTTTTTTTTTTTAGATTAGGTTTTTATTTTATTTAGTTTTTCTTTAGGTTATTTTATTTTTTTAGTTTAGTTTAAGTTTTATTTATTTTATGTTAGTTTAGTTTTATTTTTATTTTATTTTATTTTTATTTTTTTTATTTTAGTTTTAGTTTAGGTTTAGGATTAGTTTTTATTTTATTTTATTTAGGTTTATGTTTTTTTTTAATTTTATCTTTAGGTTTTATTTCATTTAGGATTAGGTTTTAGGTTTAGGTTTAGGGATTAGGGTTTAGGGTTTAGTTTTTGGGTTTAGGGCTTTTAGGGTTTAGGCTTGTAGGTTTTAGGGTTTAGGGTTTTTTTTTAATATTTATTTATTTTTTTATTTTTTAGCATTTAGGGTTTAAGCTTTAGGTTCAGTGTTCAAATTTTAGTTTAGGGTTTAGGGTTTTTATTTATTTTTAAACAAAGAACAAATTCAGATTCAACATTTCATCTTTTTTGATTTCATGAACAAGTTAGTTTTCTATGGTTTTGAGCATAGATCAAAACCCAGATAAGTCTTTATAAAGACATAGTTATAAGCAATAGGTGGATAGCCGGTTCCCATTAACCAGCCTCTCAGTGGCGGGATCACCATCATATCTAGATCTCTCCCTCAGTTTGAATGTAACCTCAGGTCACTTAGTTAGGACCTCCATATCCAGGCACCTTGATACCACCACTGATAAGCCTGTCTTCACCTTTATCTAGATTAGCGGTTGATGGTGATGTTCTTTGATTAGGTTTTGCATTCAGGTTTTTATTACTAGTAGGTTTATTTTTTAAAATTTCTTTAGCTACTTTAGGTTTAGGTTTGGGTTTGGGGTTTAGGGTTTATTTAATGGATTAAGTTTAGGGTTTATGATTTAGGTTTAGGGTTTAGGTTTAGAGTTTATGGTTTAGGTTTTAGGGTTTAACTTTAGGGTTTAACATTTATTTTAGGTTTATAGTTTATTTAGGGTTTATTTTAGAGTTTAGGGTTTAACATTTAGGGTTTAAGGTTTATGGTTTATTTTAGTTTAGGGTTTATTAATTTATGATTTAGGGTTAATTTAGTTTTATTTGAATTTAGGGTTTATGGTTTAGGGTTTAATTAGTGTTATTTTAGTTTAGGGTATAGTTTATTTAAGTTTAGGTTTAGGGTTTTAGTTTATTTAGGGTTTAGAGTTTTAGGTTTAGGGTTAGTTTTAGAGTTTAGGGTATAGGGTTTATTTTAATTTAGTCAACTAGTAGGTTTAGGTTTATTAATTTATTTTAGTTTATTTATTTATTATTTTGACTTAGGTTTATTTTATTTTTATTTAGTTTGTTTCTTTATTTTAGGTATATTTATTTTAGTTTAGGTTTTTTTATTTTTGTTTATTTTTAGGTTTAGGTTTAGTTTATGTCATGTTTATTTTTTAGTTTAGTTTTAGTTTCATTTTATTTATTAGGTTTAAGTCTCATTTTTTATTTTTAGGTTTAGGTTTAGTTTTCTATTTTATTTTTTTAGGTCTATATTTTAGGTTTTTATTTTAGGTTTATTTTTAGGATTTTTTTTTTTAGTTTAAGTTTAGGTTTATTTTTGTTTATTTAGTTTATGTTTAGATTTAGATTTACTTTATTTTAGGTTTAGTTATTTTAGTTTAGTTTATTTTAGTTTAGGTTTAGGTTTATTTTATTTTATTTTTTTATTTTATTTAATGTTTTTTTTGTTTAGGGTTTAGGTTTTATTTTGTATATATTTTTAGGTTTTATTTTAAGTTTATTTTTTAGGTTTAGGTTTTTATTTAGCTTTTATTTTATTTTATTTTAGGTTTATTTTATTTTCATTTTAGGTTTAGTTTTTAATTAAATTAGGTTTTTTATTCTTAGGTTTATTTTATTATTTAGTTTAGCATAGGTTTTTATTTATTTTATTTTAGTTTATTTTTTATTAGTTTATTTTATTTTATTTTAGGTTTAGGTTCTAATTTAGCCTTTTTTTATTTTATTTTATTATTTTATTTTATTTATGTTTAGGTTTGATTTATTATTTATTTTTTTAGGTTTCACTTTATTTAGGTTTTTAGCATTTAGGGTTTAGGGTTTAGAGTTTTAGGGTTTATGATTTTAGAATTTATGGTTAGGGTATAGGATTTAGTGTTTAGGCTTTAGGGTTTTCAGGGTTTAGGGTTTAGGGTTAGCTTAGGGTTTATGGTTAGGGTTTAGGGTTTAGTTGACCAATTGAAGTTGATTGTAGGCTTTGGTTTCAATTATTTAGGATTTAGTTTTATTTAGGTCAACTTGAACCTTTAGGTAAATTTGAGCTAAGTAGGTCAATTGGGTTCAATTTGGTCCAATCATGGCTTTGGTCAAGTTCAATAATCAATTTGGAATGAACTTGAGCTAGTTGCAATCAATTTGGTTTATATTTTGATTTAACCTAATTTAGTCTTTTAGGTCAATTTGGGCCAACTTAGGTCAAGAGGGGCAATTGGGTTTGGTTTGACTCAATTGAAGGTCAAGTCATATTTAAATATTGATTTTGAATTAGTATGAATCATTAGTTTAAAGGGATTTGGCTTAAGTTGCAACAGCTGGTTTGTGTTCATTATGGGTTAAGGGGTTGACTTGGTCAAATGACTAAGTTCACTTGGTTTGACCTAATTTATGATAATTAATTGACTGGTGATCAACAATCATGATGAGAGGTTTTGATGGACTTAGTTCAATCCAATTTGAGTAATTAGAACTTGGCTCAAATATGTCAAATTGGCCACTTTGGGTCAAGTGGACCAATTGGGTTTAATTGGCTTGATTTTGGGTTGAATTTGATTTAGTTGAGTTTATTTATGGATTTGGGATTGATATACAAATTTAATAGCAATTAGCTTGGGTTCAAATGGGTTTTAGTTCATTTGAACATTTCGAGTCAAAAGGGTTAAGTTGGGTTTGACTTGGGTTGATTTTGGTTTGGCTTGATGATTGTATATTTCATTTATATTTATGAATATGATTGAAGGTAAGAATGATCAAAGAGAAAATCAATTGAATTTGGGTTTTGGAATGAAGGAATTTTGCTAAGTCCATGGAGTTAGGTCATGTTGCTTATGTTTGGATTTTGATTTGGTTTGATTTAGTTTTGGTGAAGATGATTAAAAATATGATTGATTTGTGAGAAAATCAATGGAGTTTGACTTGATTTGGATTAAGATTTGGCTAATTCCATGGGATAGGTCATATGGCTTAGGAAGGGTTTTGATTTAATTTTATTAAGTTTGATTCGGTTTTGATCATTTGAATGTAAATTTGATTTTTATTTAGAATGATGATTGAAGATATAAATTGGTTATGAGAAAATGAATTGATTTTGGATTGATTTGGATTAAGATTTGGCTAAGTCCATAGGATAGGTCATATTGCTTCCGAAAGGTTTCAAGTTTGGATTTGATCATGGGCTTCAATCATTTGGTTTTAGAATTGGCATTGGATTTAGATTTGAATTTGATGTTTGAATTGAACTGGAGGTTTGATTTGAGAAGGTGAACATGGATTGGATATAGGTTGTAGGGTAGGTGGATTATCCTAATCCCTAAGGCATAACCAAATCCAATGGTTAACCCTTCTAAGACTTTAGGCTTGGGTTAAGTGTTTACCTAATTGTTAGAAGTGTCTTATGACTAGGAAAGTCTTAGTGTCTAAAAGACTCTTAAGTCTAAGATGGGAGGATTGAATCCGCACTCCAAAAGTGATCTTAGGCTTCATAGTGTTGCCCTTAGAGATAGATGATTGGAAGACTAAAGCCAAGTTTCACAAATATATAATTAGATACATCTTTCAAAGCTTTGCTTGGGAGACCATGGATACATGAGAACAACATAGTTCCATCCTCTCCACATCAATGTATGAAGTTTGTGAGAGGTGGGATCTCGTGTCAAAGGAGATCTCCCTCAAAATCAACAAGCTTTGTTCTCAGAACTTGGCCAAAGTTTAAAATTAAAAAAAGAAAAAAACAAAAGAAAGAGAAAAAAAGGAGAACATAAAAGGGAGGAAAAAATTTGGAGGAGGAAGTGGAGCATGACATTAGATTCTCATAGTTAGGTCACTCCATTGAACATATGGGTAGGGGACCGACCTCCACAGGCGAGGAAGAGGTTAGTTAGGCGGTCCGGTGGAAAACCTCATTGGCCACCCATAGAAGATATGTCCCAACTTCAAGGAGTACACCTGCATCCATATAGACTTAGAATCTAGTTCATAGGATGAGTCTTATATGGTTTGTGCACTAGCCAGCTCTTCTCAGTAGTAGATTTTCTTAGAGGTGACACTTGAGCCAGATAGCGATGAAGACCGGGCTCCAAAGAAAAGCATAAGTGTATCTAATTTTATAAGTGAAATAGTTAGGCATCAGTTGGGAACCTTAGCCCTAACCCCACTTGCCTCTCAAAAAGTTGAGGGTTCGATAGTTAAGGAAGCCCCTAGGTCATCCATAGGTGTGAAGACTCATAGGTTCTTTCTAGAAGCATAATCCTCAAGTTAAGAAGTTGATGTAAAACTTCAGGATGATTCATATAAAGATTTAATAGAATTACTTTTTGATTGGTACTTGCCTTGTGCTCATAATTTTGCAAAGAAAGGGTTAATCCACATAATTAGTCAAAGCACAGGTCAGACTACTTCGAAAGAATATGGAAGAATGTGAGTCACTATAGCGCCCAAGAGAGGGGGAGAATTGGGTGATATTAAAAATTTTAAATTTTAATTTTTAGTAGAAAATTAATTTTTGATTTTATAATGACACGATACAATTCTTAATGCAACAACAATAAAAGTACAGTAAAGTAAAGAGATACAATAGACATACAATTTTTACGTGGTTCGGCCAAACTCCAAAACTAGCCTACGTCCACACCTAGCCACCCCTAGCTAGGAATCCACTAAATGCAAAAATAGCTTACAAATAGTACTCTCCTATAACGGGTGAGTACAACACCTACAATAATATGTACTCTCCTACAAAGGGGTGAGTACAACCAAAATATAAATTTTACAGCACAAAAATAAAAATACAAAATAAAATAAATCTCTTACAAATATACCAAGCTATCCAATTCAAAAAATGATCTCACAACTTATAAATGATCACTTAAAATATTTTGGCAAGATAAAATGCTCACTTAATATTGATAAGAAAAAATAAAATAAATATCTTAAAGTGATTTTACTAAGATGTTTATGTTATTACAATTTGTAGACTATAATAAAAATTATTTCAAAATAAACTCAAAATATTCTTTTGCACAATAAAATAAATTTTAATTAGGAATAATTTGTTTTATTTTAACCAAAAAGATTCTTTCAATTAAATCTAATGATCACAAAATACTTAAATAAAATGAGTATATGATTGATCTAAGAAGGCTAGAAAGCTTTTAATTAAAATGAGAGATCTAGCAAATAAGAAAATAATTTTAGCATAATATTTTTATTTAAAATTCTTAAAATATACTTCTAAAATAGATCTTAGAATAAATGATCTTTCAAAATGAGATTAATGAATAAATATTTTAAGAAACCAAAAGAAATTTGTAGGAAGTTAAAAATTTCAACAAGTCGAAATAGATCCTACAAACTATCACAAGAGTTTTTCACAAAAAGATGATTGAGAAACTTTGATGTGAGAAACAATGTCCAAGACTAATTCACCAAAAAGTATAAATTAGAAAGAATAAATAAATGGCAAAAATAGCATGAACAACTAAAAAGAATTAAGATCAAGAAAACAAACTAAAGTAATTTGAGAAAGCTTGCTTAGTTAAAGACGTTGAAGCTTCCAAACCAAGGATTTGATCTTGCAATATTTGGAGGACACTTGGAAGGAAAATCTAAGAAATTTTTTCTTAGATTTGCTAGAGGGATTTCAAATTTTGAATGAGGAATGCTTTCATGAAGAGAATGAGAGCTATTTATAGCCAAGAAGGTAATTTTGAATTATTTCAAAAAAATATATTATTCTAACCTCATGCTATCATGTTATAATTTAGTATTCAATAAATATATAATTTATATTAAATAAATATTAAATTAAAGAAGCCAAAATTAGGCTATTCACATGGGCAAGTAAAAAATAATCAAATATGGCTCTTAATATATTCAAAGCATGTAGCATGCATTTATTATTAAAATCAGCTAATGTTTTAAAAGTCATAATAAATTCATTTTTAATCAAAGGTGGGTCATGTACCTATCAAATTAAAGGAAAAAATCCAAGGAATCCATTGGGGATGAAATCAGATATAAATTCCTTGATTATAAAATGACTTTGGCTGAAATACAAAATTTTATTAAATTTTGTTAATTTTGACATATGACATTTAAATATTATGATATAATTTATATATATTCATACATATGTTAGTTATCATATAACCATCAAATTAAATTAAAATATTTAACTATATTAAGTAAATATAATAATTACACTTAATAGTCATTATCATTTATTATTTTGACAATTCAAATGCTCTGTATGAAACATATAATTGAATGTTAATTTAGAGATTTATATAAATTAACCTCATTAAAATAATATGTTAAGTTGTGAGCAAATTGATTCATGCCAATGAATAAATGCATATAACCTAAAATATTATATTTTGAGCTTCACATTATCCAATTTGATCTATCTTTCATTCTTCTCCTCTTGCCATTTCCTCAAACATATTATGAGATGTATTAGATATGTAATTAGAGATTGATATATCTAAAACACATAAAAACATTCATTAGAATATCCAAACATTCATTTGTTATCATCAAAATTGATCGGATTGAACATGAGGCTCATTAAGCCAATAAAGAATAAATGCAAAAGCTCTCAATCAAGACTAGGACTAGGATTCAGTATAGTGGGTCAAATCAATGATGATGATTTCTGCTTAGTCATCACCAATCATTTGGAATCTGATAGGTTCTTTTGAAATCACATTAAATCATATGAGGAGTTGTTCTTAAAAACTTCAGATGATCCAAATGATTTTGAAGTTAAAGATGCACCACCAGAGTTCAAAGAAGAGATCAAGTCAACTGTCAATGAGCTCAAGGAAATTAACTTAGGAACTAAAGAAGATTCATGCCTTACATACATTAATTTTTTATTGAATGAAATTGAAACTAATGACTTAGTTAGACTATTGCCTGAGTTTAAGGACTGCTTTGCATGGAGTTCTGAAGAGATGTCTAGATTGGCTCCTGACGTAGTGGTCCATAAAGTAGCAATAGAGCATACTGCTAACCCTATCAAGCAAGCTCCTAGATTAGACATTAAACAACAGGTCATTTTTGAAGTCAAGAAACTGATCGATGCTGGCTTCATCCAGGAAGAAAAATACCCTACTTGGTTAGCCAGCATAATCCTAGTTAAGAAAAAGAATAGCTAAATTTACATATTCGTCAATTTTAAGGATTTAAATAAGGCATGCCCAAAAGATGATGTTCCATTACCAATCCTAGAGCTGCTGGTGGACATTGCCTCATTGCATGCAGTATTCTCTTTAATGGATGGCTCATCTAGATATAACCAAATAAAGATGGCCCCTGAAGATGAAAGAAACACTACTTTTAGAACCCTGATCGAAATCTATTGCTATAAAGTCATGCCTTCTAGCCCGAGAAATGCTGGTGCTACATACCGATAGGCTATGACTTGAATCTTTGATGAACATATTCATCATCAGGTTGAGCGCTATGTTGATGATCTCGTGCTCAAAAGTAGAGAAAAGAAAGACTATCTCTTTGACTTGAGAGTTATTTTCAAATAGTTAAAATAATTTAACCTCAAAATGAACCCCTTGAATTGTGCATTCAGAATAGCTTCAGGGAAATTCCTTGGGTTTGTTGTCCGACACCAATAAATCAAAATTGATCTAGAGAAGATCGAGGCAATATTAGAAATGCCACCCCCTAAAAGTTTGACTCAACTCTGATCATTCTAAGGGCGGTTGGCATATCTAACAAGCTTTATATTCAACATATCAGAAAGATATTAGCCATTTTCAGCACTTATCAAAAATGGAGGTCAAGTTCAAGTAGGATGAAATGTATGAGCATGTCTTTGAAGATATCAAGAATTACCTGATGACACTGGTGGTTCTAGAAGCCCCTATTCTAGTCAAGCCACTCATATATTTACACTCCTTTGTTAGATGACTCCCTTTGTGCTTTATTAGCCCAAGCCAATGATGAAGAGATGGAAAATGCACTCTACTACCTCAGCCATCATCTAATTTCTGTTGAGGCTAATTATCCACCCATTAAGAAGTATTTCTTAGCTTTAATTTTTGCATCCCAAAAGCTACAGCACTACATGCTTTCTCCGAAGGTGAACTTAATCTCTAGGGTCAATCCACTACAGTATCTCATGATATGGTCGACGCTATCTAGATGGTTGAAATGATGGTCCATGATCCCCTCATAGTTTAACATTACTTCATACCCCTCCATGTGGTGAAAGGACAAGCACTAAAATTTTAGACACCCACTTCTACTCTCGCTTAGTGATGATCTCCCCGATGTACAAATCATGAACTTAGGGGATACTAGCATTCACTGCTAGGAGGTGTACTTTGATGGTGCGGCTTCCTCTCAAAGCGGAGAAAAACCACAATCTATTATTCCAGGAAAGGCAGGGGTAGGAATAGTTTTCCAAACTCCAGACCGTGATGTGATAAAATTCTAATATCATTTGTCCAATCTTTGAACCAATAATGAAGCCGAATATTAGGCTCTAATTACTAGACTTGAGTTAGCCATTACTCTAAGCATCCAGAACATCAACATCTTCGAGGATTCTAAGCTAGTTATCAACCAAATCATTGGGTATATATATGAAGCTCAAGCTCCATCACTACCACAAGTACACCATAGTTATTGCCCAAATTTTAGAGGTTTCCATTTATAAGATTCCTCGAGGAGACAACGCCATAGCATATAGCCAAGTTTGCCAAGGAGTTGGCATGCTGAATGAGTCAATATCAATAAAGATCCAATATAGACAAGTCTCCCTTATTGATATTGAACTCATCAAAAGTACTATCTTGAAGGGGAGGTTTCCATTCTAAAGAAGGAGAGAGTTAGATTGGAGGCAACCATTCATGTATTACCTAAATAAAGGCAAACTACCTAAAGAGAAGTCCCAAACCTATCAGATGAAATAGAGAGCACTTTCCTACACTCTTGTGGATGGTGTCTTATACCGGTGGTCTTTCGATCATATGTGGTTAAATTATTTAGACAAGCACGAAGCCTATAAGATCGTGACTAAGGTACACTCAAGATTTTATTGAGCCAACCAAGCTAGTCCAAAGATGAAAGCCAAGATCAAGAGACTAGCATACCACTGGTCATCGATGATCAAAGATTGCATGGATACGGCTAAGCGATACCACCAATATCAAATACATGGTGTGGTCCTACACTAACGACCCAACATTCTACATCCTACATTGACCTCATGGCCATTCGAGTGTTGGGATACCAACGTAGTGGGTCTGATTGATTCTCCTTCTTGCAAGGGTCATCGATTCATCTTAGCTGCTACTGACTACTTATCTAAATGGGTGAAGGTGATTCTGCATAGAGAGGTCACAGCTGAGCATGTGCACCCATTTTTTAGGAACCATATCGTATATATGTTCAGAGTGCCTCGATGAATCATCTCTAATAATGGTACTCATTCAAGAGCAACGAGATCAACAACTGTAATCACAACATAGATTGGAGATATTTTACCATCAACCGAGGGAAAATGGCTGAAGCCATCAAAAAACTCTCATCAAAATACTAATGAAGTCACTCGACAATAAAAAGTGATAATGGCATGAGAAGTTAGTTGAAGCCTTGTGGGCCTACCGCACCATATATAGAACTCCAACATAGTCTACTTAGTCTAAAGCTATTCTACCATTATAAATCCAACTCCCATCACTAAGGATGGCTGTGGGTAGCAAGATCACAATAGAGAAAAATGCCAAGTTGTGGTTAGAAGAGCTTGAAGGTTTGGAGGATAGACTCTTGCTATCATGCTAAAAGCTCAAGTTATATAAAGCTAAAATCATATAAGCTCACAACGAGTTAGTCCGGGCTAGAGCTTTTCAAGTAGGAGCACTTATTTTATTTATGAGGAGATCAATTATTTCCCGTCATAAGATGGAGGCACATTTGAACCCACTTGTGAATGCCCTTCTGCCTTAGAGAAGGCCTATCAAGGAGGATCTTATCAGCTTATTAATCATAAGGGAGAGCATACAATACTTCCAATCAACATGCTGTACTTAAAGAAATATTATAAATCATGTTTGAAAATAATTATCATAAATGAAAATTACATTTCAAATCAATCTCTTCCATGTTGAAAGTATTCTTGTTTGTGAATCTTCCATGATGTGTTTATGGTAAGTGTAAAGAACCCTGGTATCCTATCCTTCACATAACAAACATAAACTACACACAAACATATAAAATAAATATATCTTTTATCTCGGCTACTAAGTTGAGATATCACAAGTGGCACTCACTCAAGAATCTTTAGGTCGCGACATGCTACTTAGTGTGTCACCCCAATGGTCTTCTTGCTTTCGAGGATGTAAGTCTATTATGCTTTCCTTCCTCACTTGGCCACTACACACCGATGAGCGCCTTTTTTGTTTGGTAGGCCTTACTGTGTGGCCAGTAAGCTACCTCAGGTTGGGTTCATTTAAGAGGATGAGAGTTTGCTACACTTTATTCTTGGATTAGACTTCATGCACCGACTGAGTGTATTTGACATTTAGGATAAGTCCCTAGCGGCTCCTTCCCTCTTGACTACTTCAAGTTTAGGTCAAGTCCTTCCTCGGGGCTCCCCACTAAGTAGTGGCTTTAGATTAGATAACTTCTATTATGTCAATGATAGACTAATTCAATGATCAATTCTGCTTGGGAAGTTGTAAGCATACATGCTTTCTTTTCAGATTATTTGTTGCACTCCGATGGGCACCTTAGGTTGGTTGGTTCTCACTAATGGATACACCACTCATGTTGATAGATACACCTTAGGTTAGTTGGTTCTCGCACCTTAGGATACATTACTCATGGCAGATGTAAGTCTGCTATGCTTTCTCCTTGAGTTAGCCACCGTACACCTATGGGCTTTCCTTTTTAGGGCTCAGGATAACGCTCCAAGCAACACCTACCCTATGGGCACTATATTTAGATGACATCCTTTGTGACCCCATTTAGACACTACCCAGTTATTAAGATTGGCCAATTGCCTTTCCTGTAAACACATTCGTATTGGAGAATGATATATATTCATTTTGGATTAGAGGACACCTTAGCGTCTTTTCCCAAGCAGGTATCCTATCTTTATGGAAATGTCAGCAAAACTCCTGATATGAATCGCCTTATTACTCTTGAGTTGATATAAGTCTCCAGTGGTATTCACTTAGTAGTCACCCCTAAGTCAGGTTCAATTTGTTGTGCTACCACCCAAGGTTGTTCCCTCGCTTTAGAAGATGTAAGTCTACTATGCCTTCTTCTTATCACAGCCGTTGCACACTGAAAAACAACCCCTTAGGTTGGCTAGCTCTACCCCACTGGTAGTAGACCAACCCTTTAGATTTATAAATTTGAGATAGGAAAAGTTTGATATAGCCACATCTTAGTGGGTCCATCGCACACTGACATGGTCCATAAATTAAATATATAAAATTTGATCAAGCTCACATCCCTAACAGATATGCCCTTAGTTTTAAAATGAACTAAAGCAAACAAACCATTTTAGATAACATGAAATTATGATAAAATTAATCCTAACTACTTTCGAGTTGACATAAGTCCCCAGTGACATTCACTTTGTAGTCACCCTAAGTCAGGTTTGATTTATTGTGCATCCAACATGTCACCCTAGCAATTTTTCCTCACTTTGGAAGATGTATGTGTGCTATGCCTTTTTTCTATCATAGCCATTGCACACAAAAAGGAAACCCCTTAGGTTGGATAGCTCTACCCCACAGTCGGTAGACTATCTTTTTAGATTTGTAAACCTGAGGTAGGTCAAGGCTGATATAGCTCCTTCTTAGTGGGTCCATCGCACATCATCAAGATCCATACAATAACTCAGATTAAATTAAACCCAATCTAATTTTCACCAGTAGAGTTAAATCACACCCTTCTCCCTAGGAGCCCCAATCATATATAAATAACTCATGCAAAAAAAATCGATTCAAAACCAACCTCCTAGTGGAGCCAAATTAAACCAACTCCCAGAGAGAATAAATCAAAGAAATCCAAAAACTCTTATCCTTAGTGGAATCTATGAAATCAAACTCAAATCCCATTCCCCAATGAATAGCTCGAACATGCTTCCCTAGTGGAAGCTTCATACTGATCCCTAGACTCAGCCCATATCTTTTAGATATGCCTCCATCAATTAAAATAAAACAAATTAAAGTTGATTCGATCTTAATCCTTGTGGATTATAGATTCTTATCCCTGCATCTTCTTTGCAAAATCATATAATCAAATCAAATTCAAACCTTATCCCAGATTTTCTTCTTCTATTCCCTCATCATGTAACCTCACATGAAATGATCCCCTAGATCTCCCTCCATGTCCTTGACATGGTATTCTCTTCAAATCTTATTTCTTCTCTTATGCACATTTAATACTTCAAGCAAAAGCCTAATATATGTATTCATTCAAATTACATCATCTTAACATTATAATTAATATTTTATGATTTAGATGGTGCAAGCTCAAACTAAATAATCAATATCATGCTAAACATATTATAGTGTGAATTAACACACTATATTATATTATAATATATGATTTTATATTATAATTTGCTATAATATATATAATATATAACTTTACACCTCATTAGAATCACTTAAAAGGAACAAATAACAAAACTTTCTCAAAATATGAATAATGTTCATTTTGGATGTAAAATTGTTATTTTTCTATTAAAATGCTACAAAATAGCTTAATTTTGGTGTTACTTCTCGATGTGTGTTGTGAATTTGACCAAATTCTTCCATCTCAACCTTCAAATTAGCATTTTTGTGAGTTTTGACCCAACATATTATAACAAAAGTAAAAGATACTAAAATGCACAATAACATTTAGTAACACACCACCACATTCATATATATGTAAAGTTTTAATGTTTTGTACATTATATTTTAATATGCTTTGATATCGTATTGTCTTACATTATACCTTAAAATGAATCACTTTATGAAAAATATTTATCAAATTTGGTTGAAAATGAACATTTATTTTGGATGCAAAATTTCATTCTTTTGATTAATTGACACACCATTACACACCCCCAATGATGTTCCTTTTACCTTAAATTTAGCCAAATCCCATCATCTCCTATAAATCAAGATATCTTTATGAATTATGCTAGTACAAACTATACTACATCATACTATAGCAAACTAAAATATGCTAAATAACAAGTAGTAATACAGAATAGTATGCTATAATGCATGATGCTAAACTATGTTATGACATCCTTTATTATAATACACTATAATATATTATATTATATTATATTGCATATCACATCAAAATGGATTGTTGAAGATAAAAAATCATAAAATTATTCTAAATAATAAAAAACTATATATTTTAGTCATATCACTTACATATATTAAATTGAAACAAAATATTATGATGCCATGCTCTACCTATTATGAATTTTTCCAAAATCCATAATTTTAAAGTCTAAATCAACATTTTTATAAATAATGCTAGTGTAAATTAACGCATGATTGTAAAATACTAAAAGAATTTAAAATGCATAGAATAATATATTATGATATATGATGTTATACTATGCTACAATATATAATATTTATTTTGAACATAAAATTTACTTTTAGACTACAAGTGCGTAGCACACCTTTGGTACTACAACCTAATTTTTCAAATTTAACAAATTTCATCATCATTTATTAAATTAATATTTTATGATTTATATTAATATAGACTATAGTAACAATACCATAATATATTAAAACATTTCAACACATCTTAACATCCAAAAACACATCATTACATGCTCTAGAATATGATACATCATATATAATATATGATATTATATTTTGATTTAAGGTTTGTTTATTCAAATCTTTAATAGTCAATGGAAAGTCTCTTGAAGACACTTTGTTTAGCTACCATAACTATTTTAGGAATAATTTATTCTTTAGATCTACTCCTAATGACATCTTTATTCTAGGTTTAGTGTTTAGGGTTTATTGTTTGGGTTTAGGGTTTAGGGTTGTAGGTTTTAGGGTTTAAAGTTTATTTAGATTTAGTTTTTAGGGTTTATAGGTTTTGGTTTGTTTTAGGTTTTAGGGTTTTAGGGTTTAGGTTTAGGGTTTTAGGGTTTAGGATTTGTATTTAGGGAAATGGTTTATTTTAAGTTTAGGGTTTAGTTTTAGTTTATGGTTTTCTTAATAGAATAAATTCATATTCAATGTATATTCTTTCATCAACCAAGTAGCACCCCAAGTTTTCTGACACAAGCAACCATAGATAAAAAATGAGCACCCATAGAAAATCAAAAACTCTAAATAAGTAGAACAGCTCTACCAGAAAGTCATAGCCCATAGTAAAATTGATCTATTCTTCAGTTCCCATCAACCACCACCACCTTGAGTAGTGGGTCATCATATCCCGATCTCTCTCCACCACCAATAACCTCCATCACTCCCTCCATAACCACACTACTTTGACCGCCACCTCCATATCCACTAGCACCTCTAGATCCCATAAATCACAACCCTCCCTTTGCCTCCACCACATCAGATGAGCCTAGTGATGTTCTTGCCATCAAAGTTCTTCATTCTAAGGCTGCTTGGGTTTATGGTTTAGGGTTTTTAGAGTTTTGGGGTTTAGGTTTAGCTTATAGGTTTTAAGGTTTAAGAGGTTTAGGGTAGGTTTGTGGTTTAGGTTAGGTGTTTTAGGGTTTAGGGTTTATGGTTTTAGGATTAGGGTTTAGGGTCTAGGGTTTAAGTTTTATGGTTTAGGGTTTTAGGGTTTAAGGATGTAGGTTTAAGGTTATAGGTTTAACATTTGGGGTTTAGGGTTAGTTTTAGGGTTTAAGGTTTAGGATTTAGGGTTTAGGTTTTTTAAAAAAAAATTATGTAATTCAGTAGGTTTAGGTTTATTTAGTTTATTTAGTTTTATTTTTTTTTATCCTGAGTTATATATTATTTTATTTCTTGTGTTTATCTTTTATCTTTATTTTAGTTTAGTTTTATTTATTTTAGTTTGATTTATTTTAGTTTATTTTTAAGTTTAGTTTATTTTTTTTATTTTATTTTATTTTGTTTTTAGATTTAGGTTTCATTTTCTTATTTTATTTTATTTAGCTCTTAGTTTTTATCTTTTAGGTTTATTTTGTTTTATTTTTTTAGTTTAGTTTATTTTAGTTTATTTTATTTTATCTACTTATTTAGGTTTGCTAAGTTTATATTAGGTTTTAGTTTATTATATCTTAGGTTTAGTTTAATTTTTGCTTAGTTTAGGGTTTATGGTTTCTTTAATAGAGATAAATTCATATTCAATGTATATTCTTTTATTTCATCTAGTTTTAGTTTTTATGACACAACAAGACATAGATATGAGATAGGAAAATCAAAACTCTAAATAGGGTCTCTTTAGTCATTAGTAGAAAATTGGTTTATTCTTTTTCTGGTTTTACCACCTCTTGTAATGGTTTATTTATCTCTCTCTCTTATGGATGTAACCTATTATTTATTTTTACCTCCATATAGCACCTCTAGATTAATTTAGTTTTTGCCTATAGATCTAGATTAGCCTAGTTTGATGTTCTTTAGTTTTATATTTTAAGGTTTTAGTTTATGGTTTAGGTTAGTTTAGTATTTTTTTTGGGGTTTAGGTTTAGTTAGGTTTTTAGGTTTAGGTTTAGGGTTATTTAGGGTTTAGGGTTTTTTTAGGGTTATTTTTTTTTTGGGTTTAGGGTTTATGGTTTTAGATTAGTTTAGGGTTAGGGTTTAGTTTTATTTTAGGGTTTAGGATGTAGGTTTAGGTTATAGGTTTATTTGGGGTTTAGGGTTAGTTTTAGGGTTTAGGTTTAGGATTTAGGGTTTAGGTTTTTTTATGTAATTAGAGGTTTAGGTTTATTTAGTTTATTTAGTTTATTTAGTTTTTTTTATCTGAGGTTATATTATTTTTTATTTCTTTTAGGTTTATCTTTTATCTTTATTTAGTTTAGTTTATTTATTTTAGTTTACGATTTATTTTAGTTTATTTTTTAAGTTTAGGTTTAATTTTTTTTATTTTATTTTATTTTTTTTTTAGGTTTATTTTTTTTTTATTTTGGTTTAGGTTTTAAGTTTTATTTTAGGTTTATTTTTTTTTTTATGTTTTAGGATAGGTTTAGGTTTTATTTTTTAGTTTATTTTATTTTATTTAGTTTAGGTTTAGGTTTAGTTAGTTTATATTAGGTTTAAGTTTAGGTTTATTTTAGTTTAGTTTATTTTAGTTTAGGTTTAGGTTTTATTTTAATTTATTTTTTGGTTTATTTTTTTATTTTTTATGTTTATTTTTTAGGTTTAGGTTTATTTTTATTTTATTTTAGTTAGGTTTTTTAGGTTTATTTTATATTTTAGTTTAGTTTAGGTTTTATTTATTTTATTTTAGTTTATTTTATTTTATTTTATTTTTTTTAGGTTTAGGTATTTTTTAGTTTAGTTTTTATTTTATTTATTATTTTATTTAGGTTTAGGTTTATTTATTTATTTTATTTTATGTTTTATTTAGTTTAGGTTTAGGGTTTTTAGGTTTTAGGGTTTAGAGTTTAGGATTTAGGGTTTATTTTAGGTTTATTTAAGGTTAGGGTTTAGGGTTTAGGGTTTTAGTTTAGTGTTTAGGTTTAGGGTTTTAGTTTAGGGTTTAGTGTTTAGGTTTTAGGTTTTAGGTTAGTTGACTTAGGGTTTATTATTGGTTTTAGTTTAGGGTTTAGTTTTAGTGTTATTTAGGGTTTATTTAGGGTTTAGGTTAGGGTATTATGGTTTAGGGTTTAGTGTTTAGGGTTTAGGGTTTATGGTTTAAGATTAATTTAGGGTTTAGGGTATTATGTTTAGTTTTAGGTTTATGGTTTAGGGTTAGTTTTATTTTGTGTTTTAGGGTTTAGGAGTTAGATGATTTAGGGTTTAGGATTTAGGATTTTTTTAAACTTTTAGTTTAGTTTATTTTTATTTATTTTAGTTTATTTTATTTTTTATTTTTTTTTAGGTTTATTTTTAATTTTTTTATTTAGTTTGGTTTATTTATTTAGGTTTTAATTTTAGTTTAGGTTTTATTTTATTTTATTTTTTAGGATTAGGTTTATGTTTTTAACTTTAGTTTTAATTTTATTTTAGGTTTTATTTTATTTTTATTTTAGGTGTAGTTTATTTTATTTTATTTTTTTAGGTTTATTTTTATTTTAGGTTTAATTTTAGTTTTATTTTTTAGTTTAGGTTTAGGTTTATTTTAGTTTATTTTATTTTTTAGTTTAAGATTAGGTTATTTTTTTTAGTTTAGGTTTAGGTTTATTTATTTTAGTTTAGGTTTAGGTTTATTTTATTTTGTTTAGGTTTTAGGTTTATTTTTTTTTATTTTAGTTTATTTTTTTAGGTTTACATTTTATTTAGTTTTTATTTATTTTATTTTAGGTTTATTTTATTTTTTATTTTACATTTTATTTTTTAATTTAATTAGGTTTTTATTTTTAGGTTTTATTTATTTTTTAGTTTAGTTTAGGTTCTTCTTTATTTTATTTTATTTTAGTTTCCATTTTTTATTTTAATTTAATTTTAGGTTTAGGTTTTGGTTTAGGTTATAGTTGAGGTTTTTTTATTTTATTTTATTTTATTTTATTATTTTATTTAAGTTTATGTTTTTTAGTTATTTTAGTTTTAGGTTTTATTTAGTTTAGGTTTAGGTTTTTAGGTTTTTAGGGTTTAGGGTTTATGGTTTAGTGTTTGGGGTTTAGGTTTATTTATTTAGGTTTTAGGGTTTAGGGTTTAAGGTTTAGGGTTTATCATTTAGGGTTTAGGGTTTAGGATTTAGGTTTTTTAGGGTTTAGCGTTTATGGTTTAGGTTTAGTTTAGGATGTTTTTTTTATTTTAAATTTTTAATTATTATAATTTTCTTAAATTAGGTAAACTAGTAGGTTTAGGTTTATTTAATTTATTTAGTTTATTTTTATTTTTATTTAGTTAGTTTATTTATTTTTGGTTTATTTTTTTAGTTTATTTTTTTAGGTTTAGGTTTATTTTAAGATTATTTTTAGTTTAGTTTATTTTTATTATAGGTTTAGGTTTAAGTTTATTTTATTTTTTATTTAGGTTTAGGTTTTTTATTTATTTTTTAGGTTTAGGTTTATTTATTTTTAGGTTTATTTAGGTATTACTTTTAGTTTAGTTTAGGTTTATTTTTAGTTTATTTTATTTTATTTATGGTTTAGGTTTAGGTTTAGGTTTAGTTTATTTTAGGTTTAGGTTTAGTTTTATTTATTTTTTTGTTTAGTTTATTTTAGTTTTTTAGGTTTATTTTATTTTATTTTAGGTGTATGTTTTCTTTTATGTTTAGATTTAGGTTTTATTTTTATTTAATTTTAGGTTTATTTTTTTTGGGTTTATTTTATTTAGTGTTTATTTTATATTACTTTGGGTTTATATTTCTTTTTGGGTTTAATTATTATTTTGTTTAGGTTTATTATTTTTAGTTTAGTTTGGGTTTTTTATTTATTTTATTTTTGTTTAGATTAATTTATATTTTATTTTTCTTTATAAGTTTAGGTTTAAGTTTTGGTTTAGGTTTTAGTTTAGTTTATTTTATTTATTATTTACTTTTTTTATTTATGATTATTTATTTACTTTATTTTTAGGTTTTATTTAGTTTAGTTTAGGTTTTTAGGGTTTATTTAGGGTTTAGGGTTAGTTGAGGTTTAGGGTTTATTTTATAGGATTTAGGGTTTAGGTTTAGGTTTAAGTTTGGTTTATTTTAGGTTTTAGGTTTAGGGTTTAGGGTTTATTTTAGGTTTAGGGTTTAGTTTAGGGTTTCTTTAGGTTTAGGTTTAGAGTTTAGTTTAGGTTTAGTGTTTATGGTTTAGATTTAGGATTTAGGGTTTGGGTTTAGGATTTAGGGTTTAGGGTTATTTTATTTATTTATTAGTTTATTTGTTTTTATTTTAGTTTGTTTATTTTATTTTATTTAGGTTTATTTTTTATTTTTTATTTAGTTTAGTTAATTTATTTTAGTTTAGTTTTTTATTTTAGTTTATTTTTTAGGTTTAGGTTTAGGTTTAGGTTTATTTTTTGGTTTAGTTTTATTTTATTTACTTTTTTATTTTATGTTGGGTTTAGGTTTTTATTTTAGTTTTTTTTTAGGTTTAGGTTTAGGTTTTATTTTTTAGGTTTTTTTTAGGTTTTATTTTAATTTAGCTTTTAGTTGGTTTCATTTCATTTATTTTATTTAGTTTAGGGTTTAGGTTTAGTTTATTTTAGGCTTAGGTTTAGGTTTTATTTATTTTAGTTTAGTTTATTTTTGTTGAGGTTTATATTTATTTTATTTTGTTTATTTTAGGTTTTGTTTTTAGCTTGGGTTTAGATTTTATTTTTATTTATTTTTTAAGTTTATTTTTTTTTTTGGTTTTGGGTTTTATTTAGTTATTATTTTATTTTATTTAGATTTATTTTATTTTTAGTTTACCTTTATTTTAATTTATTTAAGTTTTATATTTTTAGCTTTATTCTATTTTAGTTTATTTTAGGTTGTTATCTTTATCTTAGTTTAGTTTTATTTTTTATTTTATTTTATTTTTTATGTTTAGGTTTAGGTTTTATTTTGGTTAATTTTATTTTATTTTAGGTTATATTTATTTTATTTTATTTATTTTAGGTTTTGTTTTTTAAAGTTTAGGGTTTAGATTTATTATTTATTTAATTTTAAGTTTATTTTTCTCAATTTAGGTTTTATTTGGGTTTTTTTTATTTTATTTTAGTTTAGTTTTATTTTAGTTAGGTTTTTTATTTTTTTTTTCATTTTATTATTTTTTTTTAGTTTAGTTTAGGATATTATTTATTCTATTTTAGTTTTGTTTTCTTTTTTTGTTTTATTATAGTTTTAGGTTTCGGTTTAGGTTGACGTTTAGGTTGAGGTTTAGGTTTAGCTTTTTTTAGTTGGGTTTTATTTTATTTTATTTTATTACTTTATTTAAGTTTATTTTAATATTTAGGTTTATAAAATTTAGGTTTGTTTAGTTTTAATTAGGTTTAAGTTTAGGGTAGTTTAGGGTTTAGTTTTAAGTTTTAGATTTTGGTTTGGTTTTAATTTAAAATTTAGTTTTATTCATTTTAAATTTTTATATTTTAAGATTTATTTATTAGTTATTATTATTTTAGTAATTTATTTATTTTTACTATTTAATTTATTTAGTTTATTATTTATGAGTTATTTAGTTTTTATTTATTTAGTTTATTTATTTTTAATTTAGGTTTAGATTTTTTCTTTTAGGTTTATTTTTTTAGGTATTATTTTAGAGTTTAGGTTTATTTTAGTTTATTTTATTTTATTTAGAGTTTAGGTTAAGGTTTAGGTTTATATTTTATTTATTTTTATTTAGTTTAATTTAGTTTTGGTTTAGTTTATTTATTATTTTTATTTTAGGTTTAGTTTTTTTTCCTTTTTATTTGGGTTTATGTTTTATTTTTATTATTTTTTAGGTTTATTTTAGGTTTATTTTTTTGGGTTTAGGTTTTATTTGGTTTTATTTTAGGTTTATTTTATTGATATTTTAGGTTTAGTTTTATTCTATTTGGTTTTTTTTTATTTTAGTTTTAGTTTATTTTATTTTATTTTTTATTTTTAGTTTAGTTTTATTTTATTTTATTTTTTTTTATTTGGGTTTTGGTTTAGTTTTTTGGTTTATTTTATTTTATTTTTTTATTTTATTAGTTTAAGTTTTTTTTATTTATTTTATTTTAAATTAATTTAATTTAGTTTATTTTAGCTTTTTTTAGGGTTTAGGATTATGGTTTAGGGTTTAGGGTTTTAGGTTTGGGATTAGAGTTTAGGGTTTAGGGTTTAGAGTTATTTTTTTTTTTAGGTGGGTTTAAGTTTATTTATTTTATTTGTTTTTTTTATTTTAGTTTATTTATTTTTTATTTATTTAGGTTTATTTTTTATTTTATTTGGTTGGTTAATTTATTTTAGATTTATTTAAGTAAGGTTTTTTATTTGGTTTATTTTTTAGGTTTAGGTTTAGGTTTCATTTTATATTTTTAGGTTTAGGTTTAGGTTTTATTTTTCTATTTTTGGTTTTATTTTTTAATTTATGTTTGGTTAATTTTCATTTCATTTTATTTTATTTAGTTTAGGTTTAGGTTTAGTTTAATAGCTTAGGTTTAGGTTTTATTTATTTTTAGTTTAGTTTATTTTAGTTGAGGTTTATATTTATTTTATTTTGTTTATTTTAAGTTTTTAGTTTTTTAAGCTTAGGGTTTAGATTTTATTTTTTATTTATTTTTCAGTTTATTTTTTTGGTTTAGGTTTTATTTAGATATTATTTTATTTTATTTTAGATTGTATTATATTTACCTTTAGTTTAGGTTTATATTTTTTAGCTTTATTCATTTTTTAGTTTAGTTTAGGTTGTTATTTATTTATTTTAGTTTAATTTTTATTTTTTTATTTTATTTTATTTCATGTTTAGGTTTAGGTTTTTTTTATTTTAGTTTAGTTTATTTATTTTAGGTTTATATTTATTTTATTTTACTTATTTTAGGTTTTGGTTTTAAGTTTAGGGTTTAGATTTTATTTTTTTATTTTAAGTTTAAATCAATTTGGTTTTATGGTTTTATTTTATTTTATTATTATTTTACATTTAGTTTTATTTTGGTTAGGTTTATTTTTAGTTTTATTGTAGTTTTAGTTTAGTTTAGGTTATTATTTATTTTATTTTTTGTTTAGTTTCATTTTTTTATTTTATGTAGGTTTAGGTTTAGGTTGATTTTGTTGATTTAGGTTTAGGTTTTAGTTGATTTTTATTTTTATTTTATTTTATTACTTTATTTAAGCTATTATTTATTTATTTTGTTTTTAGGTTTTATTTAGTTTAGGTTTAAGTTTTATGTGTTTAAGCTTAGGGTTTAGGTTTAAAGCATTATTTATTTTGGGTTTGGTTTATTTATTTTAATTTAGGGTTATATTTTTTTTAGGGTTTATTTGGGGTTTTAATTATTAATTTTTAGGTTTTAAGCTTGGGTTTAAGTTTAGGGTTTAATTTGAGATTTTGTTACTTCTTTTAATTTTTTTAAATTCTTATATTTTTTTTAAAATTTGGTTTAGGTTTATTTAGTTTATTTAGTGTGTTTGTATTTATTTTAGTTATTTTTTATTTTTTATTTTTATTTAGGTTTATTTTTTATTTTTTTTAGTTTAGTTTATTTATTTTATAAACATGTATTTGTTAATTATGAATGCATGCAATTCACTAATCACATATACATGTACATACAGGTATACAATACATGTCATTGTTAAAATAGGTGAGGTAATCAAATGACCTCCTTGGGGCTAATTAAATGATTCGATTAGTTATATACTTGCTTTTTGTGGACACATGGATGTATCTAAACAAGGAAAGAAAACCATGCAAGATTATGTTTTTTTGATTGAATCATTTTATATATGAATTAAGATCTATCCAAATTTGAATGTTCAAATACATAAGATTGAAATCAAATGGTATGTGCTCTTGTTGAACCATGGAAATGATAAATGGCCTCCTTGGGCTTCTAAAGCCTCATGTTCGGATGTCCAAACTATATACCCATTAACATTCAATCTTATATAAATTAACATGAATGAGGAAAGAGAACTCAACATTCATACACTTAAACATAAGCACATGCTTTTCTTATGCATTTATAATTATCATAACATATTATTATTAATTTATAAGCTTTCAAAAAAAATACATTTGGATTTAATAGTGATAATAGCCATGCATATATTAAATTAAATCAACACATGCAAACACATAAAGGAAATCTATTTTATTTTACTTTATTTTAAAGATGGATGCATGAATTCAAATGACATACCAAATTTAACTTGGAAAGAGGACAATCAAATATAAGCATGTGATTCATTCAACCAAACTAGTTCTTAAGGATAATCAAATCAAATAAGATTATTTAAAGTAAAGCAAAGCTTGTTTATTAATTAAGTTTTGAATTTGATTTGATTTAAAGAGGAGAAGATAAATCATCACTTATTGTTTTAAACCCATTTCCACAATAGTGATTTAATTTGATTTAAGGAAATGTAATTAAGTTGATTTTATGGGTTAATTAAGTTGAACCCCATTAGATGAATTAATTATGCCATGTCACCTTAAAGTAATTAAGTAAATAATTATGAGCCAACATTATATCATGGAAAATAAACTTGCAATGATCTAGGAAATAAAAGGGTCTGCAATTATGATTAATAGTTAATTAGATTAAGGGATTTAATTAATTACTCTTATGGTTTTCCACACATATGACTAACCATGATTTCATTAAACTCCTTTGATTAAAACACCAAAAATCTACCCCATGATTTAATTAATTAAGGTGATGTGATTATGATTTCAATTTGATTAAGTGATTTTAATTTAAATATTAATTAATTTAATTTTAAAAGGTGAAATGAACTTAGAAGGGTCCAAACCTATTCCTTAGTTCACTTAGTTGAACAATGATTAATAAACTTAATTAACCAATTTATTATAATTCATGAGATTAATTAATCATTAATTAATTTAAAGGATAGTTAAGGTTTAATTAGTCAATTTTCTAATTAAGTGAGTAAATCAGAAAATCAAGGATAAGTTATCCCATTAAATTATCCCACAAAATTTGGCATTAATTAAGTAATTAAATTAAAATTTTGTAATTAAACTATTAAATTTTAATTTTGTTCAATTAGTTAAGATCATTTTTTAATAATTCTCCTCTCAAATACCTTTAAAATATGTATTAATTTACATTTTTATTTCTCTATGATTTTTTTATTATTTTTAGAAGTTTCATCCATTAAAATGATTAATTAAACATTAAAGCTTAATCTATTGGCCACATGGTGTGCGTGGCATTACTTTCCACTCATGGATTGGCTACTTAAAACTTATCGACCCGGATGTGGTTGTGGATGGTTTTCTTGTCCACCATTGATCTAAGGTCGATGGTTACAATTCATCCCAAAATAGATTAAATTAGATCAATATGGGATTTAATCAATCTATTCATCAAATTGAATGGGTGCATGATTTAATGTCACACGAGTGAGGAGAATGGAGTTTGTTCACCATTGCTCACTTGATCCAAACTTTCAATAGGCAAAAGAACCCACACCTTCACAATATCGATCGGAGGGGATCCAACTATCAAGATCACATGAGATGCAAGTTTTATTTATAAAGCTCCAACCCATTTTTCCTAAGGATCAGTTTTCGAAACAAACATCATCGGAGCTCAAGACCGGCTGCTCAAATGATTAAGGAAGCTTCATCTACTGGAGATGAAGCCCTGTTGACCAGTAATTGGATTAATTCATTGATGTTTTCTCAGAAGGCCATGAATTGATGATTTGGGGCTTATCTTTGATCAAAGCCCACCGATGCTTCAGCTTGGGAGATGATTTTTTCTTCTTGGACAAGGGAAGGTTTGTACAAAGTTAATTTGAGTTTAATGGAAATGGGAAGTTAGGTTAGAAATGGGAGTGTCTATTTTGGGAAGGATGGGAATTGCATTTTTGATCATGAATAAGCTTGGGAGCTTAAGGAATGGCTAGTAGCTAGTCTTGGGTAGCTAGAGCTATGAGGAATGATTTTTGTTTGTGTTTGAGTAGAAATAAGGGGGTTTGTACCCTCTTTATGTTGATTGGATGGTGGGTTCATGCTTGGCTTCTAGTGGCCATCTGACCATCTCAAGGAGATGTGGGTGGCGAGGGAGGAGTTGCATGGTTGGTTGAAAGTGTGGAGGTGGGCAGGAGGAATCATGGGTGTGTTATGGGTTTCAAAATGCTTTAATGGGGAGGGTGAAGTGATTTCACCTCCCATGGGTCATGGACAACGCAACCACCCTTGGGTTAGGTTGGGCAGTGTCTTAGGTGCTTAGGTGGACCATTTGGAGAGTACCAAGTGGCCAAGAATGGAAATGACCACTTACATGGGTGATTTGTCTCATGTGATGCCCTTGACCCAAGGGTAGAATGATTATTTGGCATTAGATTTGATTTGGGCAGATTTGAAATGAGCCAAAGGTGGGCTAGTCCAAATTTTAAGTCAATTGGAGTTGATTTGGTTAGGCTCAATTTGACTCATTTAAGTCAAATTGGGTTAGGTTGGGTTAAGTTTACCAACTGGTCAAATTAGGTCAAACTAAAGGTTGGGTCAAGTTCATATGATCAATTGGGATATTTTTGTTCAATTGGTTTGGTTTAGTTTGCTTATATTTGATTTCATTTGAATTCATTTGGGTCAAATGGTTAAGTTGACCAATTTGATAAAATTGGCCAAATTAACTTAGGTTGGGTGTTAGTTTGGGTTTAGTTGACCAATTGAATGATTGTAGGCTTTGGTTTCATTAATTTGGATTTGGTTTTGCTTTAGGCCAACTTGAACCTTTAGGTCAATTTGGGCTAAATGGTCAATTGTCCAATCATGGCTTTGGTCAAGTTCAACAATCAATTTGGAATAAACTTGAGTCATTATTTACAATCAATTTGGTTTATATTTTGATTTGACAATTTGATCATTTAGGTTAATTTGGGTCAACACGTCAAGAGGCCAATTGGGTTTGGTTTGACTCAATTGAAGGTCAAGTCATATTCAAATATTAATTTTTATTTGGTATGAATCATTAGTTTTAAGGGGGACTTAGGTTACAATTTGCTAGTTTGGGTTCATATGTTAAGGGGTTGACTTGGTCAAATGACCAAGTGACTTGGTTTGACCTAATTTAGGACAATTAATCAACTTAGGGTGATCAATAATCATGATGGGAGGTTTTGATGGGCTTGGTTCAATCCAATTTGTGTTAGGATTAAAACTTGGCTCAAATTGGTCAAAGTCCACACACAAGTGGATCAATTAGTTGGCTTGATTTTGGGTTGAGTTTGATTTAGTTGAGTTTTATATATGGATTTGGGATTGATATATAAATTCAATTGTAATTGACTTGGGTTCAAATGGGTTTTGGTTCATTTAAATATTTCAAGTCAAAAGAGTTAAGTTGGGTTTGACTTGGGTAGATTTTAGGTTGGCTTGATGATTGTAGATTTCATTTATATTTGTGAATATGATTGATGGTATGATTGATTCATGAGATAATAAATTGAATTTGGGATTTGGAAAGAAGAATTTGGCTAAGTCCAGGTTATTTCAAGTGGCTTAAGTTTGGATTTTGATTTGGTTTGATTTAGTTTTGATGATTTAAATGTACATTTTATTTAAATTTGCAAAATGATTGAAAATATTGATTTATGAGAAAATTAATTGAGTTTGATTTGATTTGGATTAATATTTGGCTAAGTCCATGGGATAGTTCATGGCTTAGGAAGGTTTTGATTTAATTTGATTTAGTTTGATTTAATTTTGATAATTTGAATGTAGATTTGATTTATATTTGGAAGATGGTTGAAGATATAAATTGATTATAGAAAATCAATTGATTTTGGATTTGAATTAAGATTTGGCTAAGTCCATGGGATAGGTCATATATTAGGAAGGGTTTCAAGTTTGGATTTAATCATAGCTTCAATCATTTGGTTTTGAAATTTGGGCTTGGATTTGGATTTGAATTTGATGTTTAAATTGAACTTGAGGTTTGGTTTGAGAAGGTGAATATGGATTGGATTTGGTTGTAGGGTAGGTGGATTATTAATCCCCAAGGCATAACCTAATCCTATGGTTAACCCTTCTAAGTCTTTAGCTTAGGTTAAGTGTTTATTGTTAGAAGTGTCTTATGACTAGGAAGTTTTGGTGTCTAGAAGACTCTAAGTCTAAGATGGGAAGATTGAATCCATGCACAAAAGTGAGGTCAGCGGCCTTAGGCTCCATAGTGTTGCCATGGATATAGATGATTGGAAGACGAAGCCAAGTTTCACATTATAGACTTCGGATACATCTTTCAATACTTTGCTTAGAAACCATGGATGAGAACAACATAGTTCCATCCTCTACATCAGTGTATGAAGTTCATGAGGTGGGATCATCTGTTAAAGGAGATCTCAAGCCATTTAGTTCATGGGGTCTATATGAGGATGACTTCCTCCCTCAAAATCAACAAGTCTATTCTAAACTTGGCCAAAGTTTAAAATAAAAGAAAAAATAAAAGAAAAGGAAAGAAAAAGAAAAGAAAGAAAAGAAAATGAAAAAAAGAAAATAAAAGGGAGCAAAAATAGACTTGGAGGACAGTTTAATATTTACACCCAGTTCGTTACTCCATTCGAACATATGGGATGACGACCTCCACCAGTAGAGGAAGAGGATAATTGAGAGGCTCTAGGGTGAAAAACCTCTTTAAAAGCCACCTAATAGAAGATCATTCAAGAGTACACCTATTCATATAGACTTTGAATCTAGTTCATAGGATGAGTCTTATATGGTTAGTACAGACTCTTTCTTGGTAGATTCCCTTAAAGGTGCCACTTGAGCTAGATACCGATGAAGTCTGGGCTTCAAAGCAAAGCATAAGTGTATCCAAGTCTATATGTGAAATAGTTAGGCATAAGGTGAGAACCTTAGCTCTAACCCACTTTCCTCTCAAAAGCTAAGGGTTTGGTAGTTAAGGAAGCTAAGTCATCCATGTGTGAAGACTCGAGGTTCTTTAGGAGCATCATCCAAAAGAAGTTGATGTAGAGGAGGATGATTCATATAAAGATTTAATAGAATTACCTTTTGATTGGTACTTATTTTTTATTTATAATTTAGCAAAGAAAGGGTTAATCCCACATACTTGGTCAAAGCATAGGTCAGAATACTTCAAAAGAATATGGAAGAACAAATGAAAAAGCTCCATCAAGAGACTAGGATTTGATTGGGTCGGTCGATGATGATTACTGCTTAGTCATCTCCAATCATTTAGAATCGATAGGTTCTTTTCAATCACATTAACTAATATGAGGGGTGCTTAGAAATTTTAGATGATCCGGATGATTTTGAAGTCAAAGATACATCGAGTTTAGATTTTTAAGTTGAAGAAGATTCATCCACGACATACATGAGTTCTGTTGAATGAAACCAATGACTTAGTTATGCTATTGATTGAGTTTAAGGACTACTTTACATGGAGTTATGAAGAGATGCTTGGATTGGCTCATAATAATCCATTAATTAGCAAAGAGCTACTGCTAACCCTATCAAAAGCTCCT
Organism: Cymbidium sinense; assembly: GCA_021442155.1. Classification (NCBI taxonomy): domain Eukaryota; kingdom Viridiplantae; phylum Streptophyta; class Magnoliopsida; order Asparagales; family Orchidaceae; genus Cymbidium; species Cymbidium sinense. The sequence continues at coordinate 182,631,414 of CM038217.1, read as the reverse complement.
AGATGCATGTTAGACATAGAATAATAGGTCATTTATGAAGTCAAAGCGATCATTCTTGCTTCATCTCGAAGAAAGATACCTTGCATGATTAGCGTCATCCATTAAGAAAAGAATGGCCAAATTCACATATGCTTTGATTTTATGGATTTATATAAGGCATGTCCAAAGATGAATTTCACTACCAATCACGATGGTGGACATTGCCTCAATGTAGTTTTCTCTTTCATGGATGGCTCATCCATGTATATAAAATAAATGGCCACTGAAGATGAAAGAAACACTACTTTTAGAACCCATGATCAAAATCTATTATTATAAGGTCATGCCTTTTAGCCTTAAAATTGTGATTACACATACCAATGGGCTATGACTGAATCTTTGATGAACTCATTCATCATCGTTGAGTATGTGATGATCTCTTGATCAAAAGTAGAAAAGAAGACCATCTCTTTACTTGAGAGTAGTTTTGGAACATTTAAGATAATTTAACCTCAAAATGAACCCCATGAAGTGTATTCATTGGGTAAGCTTGAAATTCCTTGGGTTTGTTATGACACCATGTAATGGAAATTAATCTTGAGAAGATTAAGGCAATATTAGAAATGTCACCCCCTAAAAGTTTAACTCAACTCAGATCATTCCTTGGGTAATTGGCATATCTAAGATGCTTTATATCCAACCTTTTGAGAAGATGTCGTATTATTAGCACACAAGGATGCCAAGTTCAAGTGGGATGAAAGTGTAAGAATTCTTCAAGACATCAAGCATTAGATGATGCCCGGTTCTAGCATATCGCAGGCTTGATCATTTGCTTATGACTCCTTGGGTGCTTTGTTGGCCCAATTGAATGATGAAGGGAAGGAAAACATGCTATAATACCTCATCCATCATCCAAACCTTGCTGATGCTAATTATTCACTCATTGAGAAGCATTGTCTAGCATTAGTCTTTGCATCCCAAAAGCTATAGCACTACATGGTTCAACATAAGGTTAACTTAATCTCTAGGATCAATCCTGATACATGACATGAGGCCTATCAGATGGTTGGCATGATGGGATCCTCTTGCAGTTTGACATTACTTTTGTACTTCTCCATGCGGTGAAAGGGCAAATGTTAGTAGATTTCTTAGCGGCAAATCCACTTCATGTTGTCTCTCCGCTTAGTGATGATTTCCCTTATGAAAAAATCATGAACTTAGGGGATACTAGCATTCATGATTAGGGGATGTACTTTGATGGTGCAGCTTCCTCTCAAAGGAGAAGAACCACAATCTACTATTCTAGAAGGAAGGAATAGATCTCTTAACTCTAGACTATAATCTTATGAGATTCTTATATCATATATCCAATCCTTGCACCAACAATGATGCCAAATATGAGGCTCTTATTGCCAGTCTAGAGTTAGTTATTACTCTAAGCATCCATAACATCAACATCTTTGAGGATTATGAGCTAGTTATAATCCAAAATGTTGAGTCCTATAAAGTTATAAAGCCCAAGATCCATCACTACCATAAGTACACCATGGATTTATTGACCCAAATCCTAGAGGTTACTATTTATAAGATTCCTTATGGAGAGAACATCATAGTGTTTGCTTTATGCTTGCTAAGAGGAGTTGGCATGTCTTTTATAACAAAGTCTTATCCCTTATTGATATTGAACTCATCAAAAGTACTCTCTTGAAGGGGAGGTTGCCATTGCCATGAAGGACGAGGAGTTAGATTGGAGGCAACCATTCATGGATTACTTAAATAAAGGAAAATTGCCATAAGAGAAGTCCCAAGACCATTAGATGAAGCTTAAAGCACTTTCCTACGCTCTTGTGGATGGTGTCTTGTACCGACAATCTTTCGATCATATGTGGTTATGTTATTTAAACTAGCATTCATGTAAGATAATGATTGAGGTACACTTAGAATTATGTGGAGCCAACCAATCCAATCTGAAGATAAAAACCAAGATCAAGAGACTAGGATACTACTGGCCATTGATGATCAAAGATTGCATGGATATGCTAGGCTATGCTACCAATGTCAAATACACAGTGTGGTCCTACACCAACCAGCCAACATTCTATACCATACATTAGCCTCATGGACATTTGAGTGTTGGGGTACCAACGTAGTGGGTACAACTAATTCTACTTCTTCCAAGGGTAATCATCTTATCTTGCTTGTACTTTTCCAAATGGGCAAAGGAAATTTTTCTGAAAGAGGTTATAGCTCAGTATGTGCACCAAGCTTTTAGGAATCATATTGTATATAAGTTTGGAGTTCCTCGATGAATTATATCGATAATAGTACATTCAAGAGCAGAGATTAACAACTTTGCTCAAAGACACTTAACTTTGCATTAATAACTTTGCCTCGATGAATTATATTCTACCATCAACTACCCAAGGGAAAGCAGTTTAGTAGAATTCTTCAACAAAACTCTCATCCAAATACTAAAGAAGACACTCGACAATAACAAGCGATAGTGGTATGGCAGGTTAGTTGGAATTGTGGGCCTGCACCACATATAGAACTCCAACTTAGTCTACTCCTTTTTTTTTAGTGTATGGGTGAAGCCATTCTACCATTAGAGTCAACTCCCATCACTAATAATAGATGTGCATAACAAGATCATAATAGAGTAGAATGCCAAGTTGTGTTAGAAGAGCTTGAAGGTTTGGAGAGAGATGCTCTGAGCATGCCAAAACCGTTGTACAAAGCTAAAATGATTTAAGCTCTAACAAAATTACTCTGTCCTAGAGCTTTTTTTAGTAGGAGCTTATTTTAGTTCTAAGGAGAGATTATTGTTATCATAAGATGGGAGGCAAGTTTGAACCCACTTGGGAAGGCCCTTTTGCCATAGAGAAGGCCTACTAGGAGGATCTTATCAGCTTATTAATCATAATGAGAGTTCCCAATGCTTCCAATCAATGCGCTCTACTTAAAGAAATTTTTTAAATCATGTTTGAGAATAATTATCATCAATGAAAATTCCATTTTGAATTCAATCTCTTCCATGTTGAAAGTATTCTTGTTTGAATGCCATGATGTGTTTAGGGTAGTGTAAGAAGGCATCCCATCCTTCATGAACACACATAAAATACACACATATAAAATAAACACATATCTTTTATCCTCTGGTTGAGATAATGCCCAACTACTCACTCAATAGTTGCTCTAGGTCTTTGCGTGCTACCTACTAGTGTCACCCGGTGGTCTTCTTGCTTTGGAGGATGTAAGTATGCTTTCCTTCACTTGGCCACTGATGAGCACCTTGTTAGTTTGGTAGGCCTTAATGCATGGCTGATAAGCTACCTCATGTTGGCTTCATTTAAGAGGATGTGAGTCTACTATGCTTTCTTCTTATATTAGCCTTCATGCCTTTGGGTGGTATATTTTAGGTTTAGGATAAGTCCCTAGCGCTCCTTCCCTCTTTTGCTTCAATCCTAGGTCTAGTCCTTCCTTGGGGCTCCCTGTTTAGTAGTCTCTCTAGGTTAGTAGTAAGCCTATGCTTTCTTTCTAGATTGATAGTTAGACACCAGCGGGCACTTTAGGTTGGTTGGTTCTCACTATGCTAATGGATACACCCATCTTGATAGACACCTTAGGTTGGTTGGTTCTCACACCTTAGGATACACCACTCATGGAGATGTTATACTGCACTTTCTCCTTTGTTGGCCCATACACCAATAAGCTTTCTTTTCTAGGGCTCAATATAATGCCACACTCCCTATGGGCATTATTTGGATCACATCCTTTGTGACCCCATTTAGACTACTTGGTTACTATTAGATTGCAGACTTATATCCTCAAGAGTAGTCACACAATTCTTATGGGATTTTTTCATCTTCTAAAGATAGGATGCCTTCTTGGGAAAAGATCTTAGGTCCTCACCAATCCTGTATATATATATATATATATGTATAATATATATATATATATATATATATATATATATATATATATATATATATATATATATATATATATATATATATATATATATATATATATATATATCAATATATATATATATATTATATATATATATATATATATATATAGTATAGTATATATATATATTGCTTATTTATTGGTGTACCACATAAGAAGTATGTCATTGCTTGCCTATCTCTTTATTAGACCAAAGAATCACATCCACATGGATTCTCCAATGACAAGTGTTTCAAACTTCACCATATGATAGTAACTTTGCAAATTGTCAATGCATGAGGATGTGATCCAAATATAATGCCCTTCTTTACATTATATCACATAAATTAAATTAGATCTATTTTTTGATTAAATCACACCCTTCTCCCAATGGAGCCCCAAATCATATAAACAAGTCAAGCAAATAAATCAAATTCAAAACCAACCTCCTAGTGGAAATTAAAACTCCCCAGTGAGTATAAATCAAAGAAATCCAACCAAACTCTTATTCCCTTCATACATCCCAAATTCTATCAAATCAAACTCAAATCCCTTCCCAAATGGATTGCTGAACTACTTCCCCTGGAAGGTTCATATACTAATCCAGTGTACTCGAGCCATATCTCAGTAGATATGCCTCCACATCAATTAAAATAAAATAAATTAAATTTGATTCGATCTTAATCTTCGATGGATTATAAATTTTTATACCTAGTGGATCTTTTTTCCATAAATCATATAATCAAATCAAATTCAAACCTTATCCCTAGCAAATTTTTTTCTTCTATGCCCTCAACATAGACTCTTCACATGTCATGACAATGCAAGTGTGATCCCCTAGTGGATCTCCCTCCATGTCCTTGACATGGAATTCTCATCAAATCTTATTTCTTCTCTTATGCACACCTTTAATACTTCAACCAAAAGCCAAACAATGTATTCATTCAAATTACATCATCTTAACATTGTAATCAACATTTTATGATTTGTGATGGTGCAAGCTCAAACTATACAATATCATGCTAAACATATTATAGTGTGAATTAACACACTATATTATATTATAATATATGATGTTATATTATAATTTTATATAATATAATATATTGTCCAACGTTACACCTTATTAGAATAACTTAAAGGAACAAATAACAAAATTTTCTCAAAATTTGAATAATGTTCATGTGGTATGTAAAATTGTTATGTTTCTAATAGAAATGGTACAAAATAGCATAATTTTGGTGTTGCTTCTTGGTGTGTATGAATTTGGCAAAATTCTTCCATCATAACCTTCAAATTAACATTTTTTGTGAGTTTTGACCAAATGTATTATAACAAAAGTAAAACATACTAAAATGTACAATAACATTTAGTAACATGCCACCACATTCATATATATGTGAGTTATATTATTATGTACATTATATTTTAATACTTTCATATATATATTATCTTACATTACACCTTAAAATGAATCACTTTAAGCAAAAAAATTTATAAAATTTGTTTGAAAAATGAACATTTATTTTGGATGCAAAATTCCATTCTTTTGATTAAATGACACACCATAGCACACCCCCAATGATGTTCCCTAAAGCTTACCTTAAACAATTTGGCCAAATCCCATCATCTCAACCTATAAATCAGTATTTTTATGAATTATACCAATACAAACTCTACTACATCATACTATAACAAACTAAAATATGTTGAACAACAAGTAGTAATACACAATAGTATGTTATAATGCATGATGCTACACTATGTTATGGCAACCTATATTATAATACACTATAACATATTATATTATATTATATTGCATATCACATCACAAGGGATTGCTTAAGATAAAAAATCATAAAATTAGTCAAAATAATAAAAAAACTATATATTTTAGTCGTATCACTTACATATTTTAAATTGAAATAATACATTATGATGTCATGCTCTACTATTATGAATTTGGCCAAATTCCACCATTTTAAAGTCTAAATTAACATTTTATAAATAATGCTAGTGTAGGCTTATTTGCATGATTGTATAACACTAAAATAATTTAAAATGCAAATAATATATTATGATATATGATGTTATGCTATACTACAACATATAATATTTATTTTGAACATAAAATCTTACTTTTTAGACTACAAGTGGAATAGAAAACCTTTGGTACTACAACCTAATTCCCACTTCAAATTTAATAAATTTCATCATCGATTTATTAAATCAATATTTTATGATTTATATTAATATAGACTATAGGGCACAATACCATAATATACTAAAACATTTCAAAACATCTTATAATAGCCAAAACACATCACTATGCTCAAATATATGATGCTACATTATACTATAATATATGGTATTATAATATGATTTAGGGTTAGGGTTTAAGGTATTCAAGTCTCTAATAGTCAAGGAAAGTCTCTTGAAGACATTTTCTTTAGCTACCATAACTATGTTAGGATTAGATCATTCTTTAGATCTACTCCTAATGACATCTTCAATCAAGGTTTAGGGTTTAGGGTTAGAGTTTATGGTTAGTTTAAAGTTTAGGGTTTAGGGTTTAACATTTATAGTTTGGGTTTTAGGGTTTAAGTTTAGGGTTTGTTTTTAGGTTTTGGGTTTATGGTTTAGGGTTTTAGGTTTAGGTTTAGGGTTTATGGTTTAGGGTTTAGGGTTTAGGGTTTAGTGTTTAGCATTTAGGGTTTAGGGTTTTTAAGGTTTAGGGTTTAGGGTTTATGATTTAGGTTTTAGGTTTATGTTTTAGTTTAGGGTTTAGGGTTTAGGGTTTATGATTTTTTTAAATAGAGAATAAATACATATTCAACATTTATACTTTTTGATTTCATCAACCAAGTAACACACCAAAATTTTTAAGACATAAGCGATGACATAGATAAAAAATGAGCACGCCTAGAACCATCTCTTGTAAGACATTTCATAAGCGGTGATCAGATCGATTCTTCAATTTCTCTAGTTCTCATCAAAACCTCTCCATCTCTCAGTAGGATCCACCATCATATCCATCTCTCCCTCACCATGTAACTTTTTGCTCCTCCTGCCTCTATAACCAATGCTCCAACCACCACCTCCATATCCACGGTACCTCCGGATCCCCCACCACCACTATGATAACGCCACCTCCACCTTCTCCTCCAGATTTAGGGCTAGTTGATGGTGATGTTCTACTATCAGGTTTCACATTTTTTTGGGGTTTAGGGTTTAGGGGTGGTTTAGGATTTTTTTTAGGTTTAGGGTTTAGGGTTGTAGGTTTTAGGGTTTAGGGTTTAGGGCAGGGTTTAGAGTTTTAGTGTTTAGGTTTTATGGTTTAGGGTTTAGGTTTAGGATTTAGAGTTTAGGTTTTTTTAAAATTAAATAATCGGGTTTAGTTTATTTAGTTTATTTTTTATTTATTTGGGCTTTTTTATTTAGGTTTTTTTTAATTTATATTTAGTTCAATTTATTTATTTTAGGTTTTTTATTTTTGTTTATTTTTTAGGTTTAGGTTTATTTTTTAGTTGAGTTTTATTATTATTTTATTTTTTAGGTTTATGTTTTATTTTTATTTTAAGTTTAGCTTTAGGTTTTATTTTATTTAGGTTTATTTTTTAGTTTATGTTTAGGTTTATTTTTAGTTTATTTTCTTTTATTTTGTTTAGGTTTAGTTTATTTTAGTTTATTTTAGGTTTATTTTTAGTTTATTTTATTTATTTAGTTTAGGTTTATTTAGGTTTATTTATTTTAGTATAGTTTATTTTAGTTTAGGTTTAGGTTTAGGTTTTTTTTTGTTTTTTTATTTTATTTTAAGTTTAATTTTTTTTTTAGTTTAGTTTATTTATTTTTATTTATTTTATTTTTAGGTTTTTTTATTTTAGGTTTTATTTTTTTATTTTTAGGTTTATTTTATTTATTTTATTTTTTTTGGGTTTAAGTTTAGATTTAGGTTTAGGTTTTAATTTATGTTTTAATTTTATTATATTTTTTATTTTATTTTGGTTTAGGTTTTTTTATTTATTTTATTTTAAAGTTTTTTTTGTTTAAGTTTAGCTTTTCAGCTTTTTTGGGTTTAGGGTTTAGGTTAGTTTAGGGTTTAGGGTTTAGGGTTTAGGGTTTAGGGTTTAGGGTTTAGAGTTTATGGTTTAGGTTTTAGGTTTAGGTTTTAGTTTTAGTTTAGGGTTTAGGGTTTAAGGTTTTTTTTTAAAAGGGAATAAGTTCAGATTCAACATTTCTTCTTTCCGATTTCATCAACTAAGTAGCACCCTAAGTTTTCTAAGACACGAGCATCGACATAGATCAAGAATGATCACCCTTGAGAATAAATCAAATAGATAAGTAGATCTCTCTACTTGTAAAGACATAGTTCCATAAGCAGATTAGATCGGCCGTTCTTTAATTTCTTGGTTCCCATCAACCACCACCCCTTTCAGTAGCGGGATCCACCATCGTATCAGATCTCTCCCTCCATCACCACCACAAGCTGTAACCTTGTCACTCCTCCCACCTCCATAACCACCACTCCACCACCTCCATATCCACGGCACCTCAGATCCCCCACCCTTTGTGACTTTGCCTCAGCCCAGCATCCTTGGGATCTATAGCCTTGATGGTGATGTTCTTTAGGTTATGCTCATTCATAAGGTTTAGGGTTAGTTTAGAATTTAGGGTTTAGGGTTTATTTAGAGTTTAGGGTTTTATGTTTAGGGTTTAGGGTTATTTTAGTGTTTAGGGTTTAGGGGTTTATGGTTTAGGTTTAGGGTTTAGGGTTTAGGATTTAGGGTTTAGGTTTTTTTTTTAATAAAATTAAGTAAGCGATAGGTTTAGGTTTATTTAGTTTATATTTATTTATTTGAGTTTATTTTATTTTTTTATTTAGGTTTATTTTTTTTTATTTATTTAGTTTAGTTTATTTACTTTAGGTTTATTTTATTTTTATTTTAGGTTTGGTTTTTTTAGTTTAGGGTTTAGGTTTTATTTTTTACTTATTTTTAGGATTTATTTTTGGGTTATTTTTAGGTTTAGGTTTTTATTTAGTTTTTATTTTATTTTATTTTGGGTTTATTTTATTTTTATTTTAAGTTTAGTTTTTATTTTATTTAGGTTTTTTTATTTTTTAGTTTAGTTTAGGTTTTTATTTATTTTATTTTAGTTTTATTTTTATTTTCTTTTAGGTTTAGTTTAGGTTTTAGTTTATATTTTATTTTATTTTTTTATTTATTTTATTTTGGTTTATTTTTATTTATTTTATTTTTAGGTTGTATTTAGTTTAGGTTTAGGTTTTAGCTTTAGGGTTTAGGTTTAGATTAGTGGGTTTAGGGTTTAGGGTTTAGGGTTTTGGGGTTTAGGGTTTTTTAGTTTAGGGTTTAGGGTTTAGGTTTTAGGGTTTAGGGTTTAGGGTTTAGGGTTTTAGGGTTTAGGGTTTAGGGTTTAGGGATTTCAGATTAGGGTTTAGGGTTTAGGGATTTCATGGTTTAGCATTTAGGGTATAGGGTTTAGGTTTTAGGTCTAGGGTTCATGTTTTAGGGTTTTTTTATAATAGAGATCCAATTAATATTCAAGATTTCTTCTTTCTAATTTCATCAACCAAGTAACACACCAAGTTTTCTAAGACATAAGTGATGACATAGATTAAAAATCAGCATGCATAGAGTAAATCAAAAACCCTAAAACTAGAACCATCTACTATAAGGAAGTTCCATAGTAAGATCGACCATTCTTCTTTCTCCAATTCCCATCAACCACCCCGACTCTCTAGTAGTGGGATGGGATCATCATATCCCCGATCGTACCTCACCACCACCATGGCCCTCTCCATAACCTCCTGCCTCCATAACCACCACTTCTCACCACACCTCAATATCCACATCTCCAGATCCATAATGATAATAACCTTCACCTTCACCTCCTCAGCCATATCTAGACTGAGCCTCGTTGACCATGATGTTCCTGCCGTCAAGGTTTTTCCTATTCTTAGGGTTTAGGTTTAGGTTTAGGTTTATTAGGTTTTAGGGTTTATGCTTATTTTTTAATTTATTTAGTTACTTTAGTTTTAGGTTTAGGGTTTAGGGTTTAAGGTTTAGGGTTTAGGGTTTGGGTTTAGGGTTTTGTTTAGGGTTTATGCTTTAGGGTTTAGGGTTTTTAAGGTTTAGAGTTTAGGGTTTAGGGTTAGTTTTGGGTTTATGGTTTAGGGTTTTGATTTGGGTTTAGGCTTTTTTTTTTGTAAATTAAGTAAAAAAAGAGCAAGTTTAGGTTTATTTAGTTTATTTTTATTTTAATTTTTATTTAGGTATATTTTTTTTTTATTTAGTTTAGGGTTTTTATTTTAGTTTACTTTTAGGTTTAGGTTTAGGTTTAAGTTTATTTTTTAGTTGAGTTTTAGTTTTATTTTATTATTAAGTTTATGTTATATTTTTTATTTTGAGGTTTAGGTTTAGGTTTTATAATATTTTCTAGGTTTAGGGTTTAGGTTTTTTATTTAAGGTTTTTTATTTTATTTTTAGGTTTATTTTTTAGTTCATTTATTTATTTAGTTTAGGTTTAGGTTTAGTTTATTTTAGGTTTATTTTAGGTTTTATTTATTTTAGTAGTTATTTTTTATTTTATGTTTATTTAATTTATTTATTTTATCTATATTTAGGTTTAGGTTTTAAGGAGGGTTTAAGATTTATTTTATTTTAAGTATTTTTTAGGTTTATTTTTAGGTTTAGGTTTTACTATATTTTATTTTTTATTTTATTTTATTATGTTTAGTATTTTATTTATTTTATTCTTAGTTTATTTTATTTTTAGTTTAGTTTAGCTTCTTTATCTTAGTTTTTTATTTTATTATTTTTAGGTTTAGGTTTAAATTTTTTAATTTATTTAGTAGGTTTATTTATTTTATTTAGGTTTATAGGTAGGGTTTAAGGGAGGGTAGAGTTAGGTGTAAGGTCAGTTTGGTTTAGGGTAGTGTTAGGTTGTTTTGTTTTGGGTTGGATTAGGGTGGTATAGGTTAGTTTAAGGTGGGTGGTTTAGGAGTTTAGTGGCTCAGTTTATTTAGGGTTTTAGGCTCAGGGATAGCCAGTTAGGGTCAGGATTTAGTGTTTTAGTTTGTTAGTCTGGGAGGTAGTTTATGGTTTGGGTATGTTATTTTATTAGTTTAGGATTTAGTCAGTAGGGTTTAGAATTTAGGTTTTGGGTTTAGTTTAGTTTTTTTAAAAAAAAATTTAGCAAAGGTATTTAGTTTTATTTTTATTTTTATTTTATTATATTTATTAATTTTTATTTATTTATTTTTTTTATTTAATTTATTTAGGTTTAGGCTTAGTTTATGTTTATTTTGTGTTTAGTTTTATTTTATTTTATTTTTAGTTGGCTTTATTTTATTTTGAGGTTTAGGTTTAGGTTTTATTTTATTTTTTTTACATTTAGGTTTTAGGTTTTATTTTAGGTTTATTTTAAGTTTTATTTTTTAGTTTAGGTTTAGGTTTATTTTTAGTTTATTTAGTTTAGGTTTAGGTTTAGTTTTATTTAGTTTTTATTTTTATTTTATTTTAGGTTTATATTTTTTAGTTTATTTTATTTTATTTTGTTTATTTTATTTTTTATTTTAGTTTAGTTTTATTTAGTATAGTTTGGGTTTTTTATTTATTTTTATGGTTTTATTTAGTTTTTATTTTATTTTATTTTTTTTTATTTTATTTTTATTTTACATTTATTTTAATTTATTTAGGTTTTTTTTTTTTATTTTATTTTTTATTTATAGTTTAGTTTAGGTTTTTTTAATAATTTTTTTTATTTTGTTTTATTTTATTTTATTTTAGGTTTAGGTTTAGGTTTAGGTTTTTAATTTTGCTTTTTATTTTATTTTATTTTATTTTATTTAGGTTTATGTTTATTTATTTATTTTATTTATATTTTATTATGTTTTGGTTTTAGGTTTTGGGTAGGGTTTAGGGTTTAGGTTTGGGTTTTTGGGTTTAGGGTTTGGTTGATTTAGGTTTGGGTTTGTTATAGATTTTATTTAGAGTTTAGGGTTTTAGGGTTTAGAGTTTAGTTTTGGGTTTAGGTTTTGGGGTTTAGAGTTGTAGATTTTAGGGTTTAGGATTGAGTTTATAGTTTTATTATTTTATTTTTTGTTTAATTATTTTTTTAAATTATGTAAACAGGTTTTATTTATTTTGTTTATTTATTATTTATTTTAGTTTATTTTATTTTTATTTTATTTAGGTTTATTTTAATTTATTTACTTTATTTATTTTAGTTTATTTTAGGTTTATTTTATTTAGTTTATTTTATTTTATATTTTAGAAAATGTTTTATTTTTTTATTTTTTTATTTTAAATTTTATTTCTTAGTTTAGATTTTACTTTTATTTTATTTAGTTTAGGATTTAGGTTTAGTTTATTTTAGGTTTAGGTTTAGGTTTTAATTTTAGTTTATATTTTAGTTTGGGTTTAGTTTATTTTATTTTATTTTATTTATTTATATTTAGGTTTAGTTTATATTTAGTTTAGGTTTGGGTTTTATTTTATTTATTTCTATTTTATTTTAGGTTTATTTTGGGTTTAAGTTTTATTTATTTTTATTTGTATTATTTTATTTATTTTTTTATTTTATGTTTAGTTTTATTATATTTAGGTTTTATTCTTTTATTTTTATATATTTTTAGTTTATTTTAGTTTTATTTTTTATTTTATTTTTTATTTATTTTTTATTTTATTTTTTTTATTTTAAGTTAGTTTATGTTTTATTTTATTTTATTATTTTAATTTATTTAGATTTTGTTTTTTTAGTTTATTTTTATTTTGTTTATTTACTTTAGTTTTAGGTTTTAGGTTTGGGTTTAGGGTTTAGTGGTTAGGTTTAAGTTTAGGGTTTAGGGTTTAGAGTTTAGTTAAGGTTTAGGTTTAGTGTTTATTTAGGGTTAGTTGGGGTAAGTAGGGTTAGGGATTAGTTTAGGTTTAGGGTTTTGGGTTAATGGTTTAGTTTTGGGGTTAGGGTTTTGGGTTTAAGATTATGCTGGTTTAGGGTTGGTTAAGTTTAGGTTTGGTTAGTTTTAGGTTGGTTTAGGTTAGGTTATGTTGAATTTAGGGTATAGGGTTTTTTAAATTAAAGGTTAAGATTTTTAGTTTTATTTGTTTATTTTAGTTTATTTGATTTATTTTTTTAGATTTTTTTATTTATTTATTTTTTAATTTTTAGTAGGTTAAGGTTTATGTTTATTTTTTATTTAGTTTTATTTTTATTTTATTTTCTGGTTTAGGTTTTCTTTTTATTTATTTTAAGTTTAGGTTTTTATTTTATTTTCTTAGGTTTTAGGTTTATTTTAGTTTTTTTTTATTTTATTTATTTAGGTTTAGGTTTAGTTTATTTTTTATTTAGGTTTAGGTTTTATTAATTTTAGTTTAGTTTATTTTAGTTTAGATTTACATTTATCTTTTTTTGTTAGGTTTAGTTTTTATTTTTAGTTTATGATTTGGGTTTTATTTATTATTTATTTTAGTTTAGGTTTTATTTATTTTTATTTTATTTTATTTAGGTTTATTTTATTTTATTTTACATTTATTTTATTTTATTTAGGTCTATATTTTGGGTTTATTTAATTTAGTATTTTATTTTTTATTTATTTATTTTATTTATTTTAGGTTTAGTTTAGTTTAGGTTTTTTATTTTATTTTATTTTTTTTTATTTTACTTTGTTTTATCTTTATTTATTATTTTTAGGTTTTATTTAGTTTAGGTTTTAGGTTTAGGGTGGTTTAGATTTGGATTTAGGGTTTGTTTAGATTTTAGGATTTAGTGTTTAGGGTTTAGGATTGGGTTTAGGGTTTAGTTATTTAGGGTTTAGGTAGATTTTAGGGTTTTGGGTTTTGATTTTGTGTTTTTTTAATATTTTAATTTTTTAAAATTTTTTTTTTTATTCTAAAGCTCATAGGTTTTGGTTTATTTAGTTTATTTATTTTATTTATTTTATTTTATTTTATTTTAATTTAGTTTATTTTAATTTTATTTAGATTATTTATTTATTTTAGGTTTATTTATTTTAGCATATTTTGTGGTGTGGGTTTTTTTTAAGTTCAATTTTATTTTATTTTTTTAGGTTTATGTTTTATATTTTATTTAGGTTTAGGTTTAGACTTTAATTTTATTTTATGTTTAGGTTTTAGGTTTTATTTATTATTTTAGGTATTATTTTTTAGTTAGGTTTATTTTACTTTATTTTATTTTATTTAGTTTGGTTTAAGTTTAGGTTTAGTTTATTTTAGGTTTAGATTTGAGGTTTTATTTATTTTAGTTTAGTTTTCTTAGTTTAGGTTAGGTTTATATTTATTATTTTAGTTTATTTTAGTTTAGGGTTTAGGTTTATTTTTATTTTTTTAGATTTTATTTTGGGATTATTTTTTAGGTTTAGGTTTTATTTAGTTTTATTTTATTTTATTTTAGATTTATTTTATTTTATTTTTAGTTTTTTTATTTTAATTTAGTTTAGTTTAGGTTTTATTTATTTTATTTTAGTTTATTTTATTTTCAATTTTATTTTCTTTTAGATTAGGTTTTATTTTTTTTTTAAGGTTTAGGGTTTAGGTTTAATTTTTAGTTTAGGTTTAGGTTTACTTTAGTTTATTTGTTTTATTTAGTTTAGTTTAGGTTTAGTTTATTTCAGTTGTTTACTTTTAGTTAATTTTAATTTATTTATTTTAGTAGTTTATCTTAGTTTAGGTTTATATTATTGCTATTTTATTTTTATTTAGTGTTTAGGTTTTATCTTATATTTTATAAGTTTATTTTTTAGGTTTAAATTTTATTTAGTTATTATTTTATTTTATTTTAGTTTATTTTTTTATTTTTATGTTTAGTTTTATTTTATTTAAGTTTTCATTTATTTTATTTTAGTTTAGTTTTTGTTTTTTATTTTATTTTCTATTTAGGTTTAGGTTTTAGTTTATGTTTTTACTTTATTTTATTTATTTTATTTTATTTTTGATTTGGTTTTATTAATTTTAATTTTAGGTTTTATTTAGTTTATTTTTTTATTTTTAGGGTTTAGGGTTTAGGTCTTATTTTAGGTTTATTTTAAGGTTTTTTTAGTTTAGGTTTAGGTTTACTTTTAGTTTATTTTAGTTTATTTAGTTTAGGATTTAGGTTTAGTTTAATTTAGGTTTAAGTTTAGGTTTAAATTATTTTAGTTTAGGTTTTATTTTATTTTATCTTTATTCTAGGTTTAGTTTCTATTTTTAGTGTAGTGTTTGGGTTTTGTTTTTTATTTATTTTTAGGTTTATTTTTTAGGTTTATTTTATTTAGTTTTTTATTTTATGTTCATTTTATTTTTTATTTTATTTAGGTTTATTTTATTTTATTTTAGTTTAGGTTTTATTTATTTTATTTTAGTTTATTTTTTATATTTTATTTTCTTTTTAGGTTTAAGTTTTGTTATTTAATTTAATTTATTTTTTCATCTATTTATGTTTTGATTTTCTATTTATCTTTATTTTGGTTTATTTACCTTGCTTCAGTTTCAGTTTCT